>JBBMOI010000018.1:412500-570000 GCA_038088405.1 Porites divaricata
ATGGAGGCTCACCACAGGGTCTGCCTTCATCAAAATGGCGGGTCTCAAAGCTATCATTGCGAGGTCAGCACTCGTTAACATCCGTCGAAAGGCCCTTGGACACCTTATGAAGTTTACACAAGGTAGATTAAAGTACACATAGCATCAACCCCAACCCAAAAAAAGAACCTAACCAGTTTCTAAACAGTGCTTAACCCTAGTCAGTAAAGGCAGTGCTTAACCCTAATCAGTAAAGGTAGTGCTTTACCCTAATCTGTAAAACGCAGTGCTTAACCGGCTAATCCAAAACGATAAGGAATACTACGTTGTGTAAACTTCATAAGGTGTCCAAGAGCCTTTGGACAGATGTTAAAAAGTGCTGACCTCATCGCGATTATTTTGCTCTTTGGTCTTGGCGAATGTGTCATGATTTAACAAAATGTGTAGTTTGCCAAAAAAACTCTAACATGGTCTTAACAAAAGCAAAGTAGACCGGCTTTAACATAGACGAACTACTATCAAATTTCATCTCCCCACTTGACCTGGACAACAGCGCGCTTATGTGTAGTGCCTGTTTGATTGCGCTGACCTCATCAAAGTCTAAACAAAGTGCTGAAACGTTTGTTGATGCAAGTAAACACTTACAATTTTCTTTGTTTTGAAATGGGAAAGGAACAGAAATATTTTAAAAAATGCAAATTTCAGCGAGCGGGTTCGAAGTGCGCAAAAGCCGGTGTTCAGTTCAGCAGTGAATTAATGTATCAAGTAGACAGACTGCAAATTTTCTTAGTTGCTAAAAAAGATATATCTACGTGTCGCAACTGTTCATCAGTAGGATGCCTAAAATGCGTGCAATTCCACAATTGGTTTCGGCTCCATTAAATCCTATACCAATTGCAGAACATTTTAGGAGGAGCCACCCACCATGTGAGCACAGTCATGGACAATAGTGAGGAAAATAACGCAAAGTAAAATTAAGACGTTAATAAACGAACCACATGTACACGTCAATTAAATAAACAAACAATGTGCGCGCTCAAAACAAAATTGCTCGCGCACACGTACCGAGATACAACTGAAATACAACAATATGCAATAAACAGAGGGGGGAAGAGACGAGGTCTGGCACCGAGAAACGATGTTCTCACAACTTGCAAAGCGATCACCCTGCGTGATGGCCAGCGGATAATTGCAGCATTTTTCCCACAGGAAATATTTTTAGACTTTTTAGAAGCAAGAAGCGAACCCAGAAATGCTTAAAAAAAATTGAAAAAATAATATCATGCATCTTTGTTCCTCTTGCATATCGTATTTGTCTTTCGGTACTGAAATTGCGGGGGAAACTAAAACGCAACTGCGTTAGATCTAACCAACAACAACGCGCTCGATCGATTTGTAGGTTACATCGTTTTTGCCGAGGAAGGATAACGTGACGCTGATAAAAATTACTGGAGAAAGTGTCAAATTTATTGGAAGCAAGAATATTCAGAAAGCTTTTTAAATATGAGCTTGCAGCTCTACATATCATAACTGAATTAACGTTAGATAAACATTCACACTTCATAACATTTCACTTCGTTTATTACGATCAGTCAACACCTTGAATCCAAAGTTAAAATTCAAAACGATCCTAATAAACAAATCAGAACTACTACTGAACGCGCTGTACCTTAAAGCGACTTTAACTTTCCTAAGGTTTGCTGCAAAACACTGCTCGATAGCTCAACTCTTCGGCGGTTCTTATCAGTACGGAGCTATATGTTGCATATTCCAAACTCTGCAGAGGGAAATTGTTTAACAGAAAAAGAAAACCACACACTATGTCTGAAAAGCGATATCAAATCAATAAATTTGCAAATTACCAAAATATAATAGTGAGAAACAGTCCCGCCTTCGACCGCCATGTTTTTGTTTCTTCTCAAGACCGTTGATCTATGGATTTTGACTTAATGCGCATGATCAGTACCAAATCCGCTGGCAAGACCCCTGCTGATCGCTTTGCAAGTTGTGAAAACATCGTTTAAATTTCATTTAAGAGAATGTATGAGAAGTAGCTTTCCCCCCCTGGCAATAAATAAGTAATGCAAGGATACGATGGTACAATTCAAGCGTGGATTGCTAATCTCATCTCCCGCGGGGCTGCACCGTACTTCTCGACGATAAGACCATGGCGACTGAAGAATTTATTAAATGATTTCTGAAGTAGATTGGTTTCAAAGCCTTGCTGTCTGAGTCGTAATGAAAGCCCACGGAGTCTATTGATGAAGTCAACTTTGGACGTGCAAATTCTAGCATATCTCACCAGTTGAGATATATAAACACCGTAAGCTGGATTGGCGGGAATGTTGCTGTCCCTATGAGGAAAGTTGACAATTCGAAATGCAAAGTCCTCCCTCTTATCGTAGATGCTGATACGGAAAGGTGTGTTGTCGCCAGTCTTGATATTGGTGTCGAGATAACACACTTCAGTAGATGGTGTGGAAGTATCCTTAAGTTCCAATTCCGACGGGTAAATTGCGCTGATGTAATTTCCAAAGTCCACATTGTTAGCACTGAATAAATCGTCGATGTACCGAAAGATGTTGCTGAATTGGATGGCTTTTGTAATATCCTGTTTCATTGTTTTGACCATGAAAATCGTACTCGAAGGTATGAAGGAAGAGATCAGCCAATAAAGGTGCACTGTTGGTGCCCATTGGTATACCAATAACCTGGCGGAAAACGGAGCTTCCAAAACGAACGTAGATGTTGTCTATAAGAAAGTCAATAGCGAGACTTTAAAGTTACAAAATTAAGAGCACACGCGACGTAGATTAGTCACCTGGTGAGATGGTGGTGGTAGTCACTCTGTATCTCTCGAACAATGAAAAAATGGATATCATTGAGACATGATCAAAACTGCATTCAATAGGACCGAAATTAAGGTCGAATCTTGTGACCGATTTTGATGAAACAAACGGTTAGGTTTCCCAAGAAGTACAGTAAACATGTGATGCCGACCAAAAGTTAAAAATTATTTGAGCACTTAAGTTCTGGCTAAAAGAAAATTCCTGTAAAAGACGCGGTACAATGTTAGTCCACGCAAAAACAAGAAGTTCTACCATTTTCCGATGAACAAACTTTGTATCGCTAAAATACTTAAGGGAACAACTTTCTATTCCAACTTATAACGGCGTGGTAGTCGCCCGCTGATCTTTATTAATCCACTCCTGAAATATGGCTAAATCAACTATCAACAAATTATTGATAGAAATCCTCTACGGCATCGAGAAACTAATTTACATCCGATTTATAGACAAACACTAAATAAAGAACATTTTGCTCAATAGCTACGCATCAGCAATGCATTTTATGCCAAACTTTGCGGTTCTTGAAGGGGAATCAAGACTTTAGTTGAGCGCCAAACAACAGCAAGCAGCCACGTTCGTGTCGGAGGTCCTTGAGAAACTTGCTCTTTCACCTCGTTCAGCACATCAGTCTCCACTTTAAATCACCAGATCTTTACCTATTTTGTACAACGAAGGTCTTTCCTAAGTTTCCTGCTACCATTTCAATCTCAAGCAAGCTTTCAAAGTGAACAATTTGGTTCCTCTGACTATGCACCACGGTCACTGTCACTGGCCGCGTGCTCTTTGTCAAGTCAGCGTTCGCGCATGCTCATGCAAAAAAATCCCTGTTGCCCTTCACCAGCGAAAAATGTCTGATTGGTCGTCGCGCGAACACGTGACATTGCCAAATTCAAAATGGCGGCAATACCTCCATACTTTGTTTATTCCAGTGGAAAGAAGGTTAATTGCAGCTTCATATGAGTTGAAAATGCACATCGGATATTTTTAGAATAGCCTAGACTTTTTATTATCCTTTTTCACCTATTCCTATGGGATTCGTTTCCTGAGATGCTCGCGACTTGGCCGGTTTTCGGGATTCAACTTCGGATCACGAAGGACAAGAATGTTTCTGAAAAAAGCAGGGTCACCAGAAGGAACGGCCTTTGTTCACAGCTCAATGCAGCAGATAAATAAGACACTATCGGTTTGTTGAAATTGCTTAGAC
Organism: Porites divaricata; assembly: GCA_038088405.1. Lineage (NCBI taxonomy): Eukaryota > Metazoa > Cnidaria > Anthozoa > Scleractinia > Poritidae > Porites > Porites divaricata. Next base: position 416,533 of record JBBMOI010000018.1, read on the forward strand.
ACCAGGTAGTTATTTTGTTATTATTTTTTTCCCGAAAAGGTAAAGCGAAAATACTTTTCTCCAGCAACACTTTCCAATTTACAAAAAAAGCTTGAACTTGAGCTAAATGAACTTTAGTGTCTGCATTCAGTCTTTTCATTGAGAACGGGTGCAATTTTAATATCAAAACTTTAAAGCCGTCTTTGACCGAGCAAGACTTTTTTTCTTTTCAATGGTTATTGTGCTTGATCTGCAAAAGGGAATGAAATTTTTAAAATAAGGGCAATGCCAAATACTATACTTTAAAAGAAGAGAACTTTAATTCAAGTGTTAGTTGGAAAAAATACTGATTATATTTTTTTAGTATATGAAGGTTAAAAAAGTGATACATATAGTCAAAAGTGCTACAAAAAAGTAAAAACCCAGATCTTTCCATAAATAAATTTTATTGACACTGTCAGGGACATGTGCTTTCCCTAAGTACACATTTTTTCGTTAAAAAATCTTGTTTGTGAGGCTGCACTTTGTTTGAGACAGGATCAATCTTTTCTGAAGAGAAATGAAAAGTAAAGTATGTTAACATGTCAGATACTTCAACACTGCCTTAGCCAACAACTAAGAAGAAACTGAACTTCAAATGAAAAAAACAAAGTGAAAACTACTTCACTGTGAAACAACAACCACTTCAAATATATATCACATTAAATTCATGCAAAATGTAGACCTGATGAGAAGTTTATAGGAATAGAAACAAACGATAATTACAATGAAACTATAATTTTTGAATGAGATCTGTGAGTTTCCTCTCATAATTCTGACAGAAGATCAAAATTGCATGGAATCTGCACATCCTACACAACTGCATTGATCAACAAGATCCAAACGAAAATTTCATTTAAGACTCAAAGTTTACTCCAAGCTTTAAACTCCTGTAAGTTTAATTTGTGATGATTTTTTTTTTTGGAAAGAACTTTTGAATACTTTATAACTTGGCTCCCAAAAAATTTAAGCCAAAAACAATACATATAAAACAAAAGCATTCACAGAAAAATTACCCTGTTCATCTCCTTCCAGGATCCAATTCTCAAGCAAAGAAGCAGCTCCCACTGAAAGCCTTGTGTGTAAAAATTTAGTACTAAAAAATTGTACATGGGGAAAATCATGTCCGTAAGTACGGTTCCTAACGAGGAAAGTAACAAGTAACTCGTTGTGTGTATAATCCCAAGCCAAATTTAAGAGCAAAATAATCTAAACTTCGATCCTTCAATTATAAAATTGCAAGCAGTTGTGCACATTGTAAACAGAATTTTTTTTTTTACAAATCAAAATGTTGCTGGACCTATCGAACTGTAGCTCCAAGATGGTCTAAGCATTTTAATGAAAACACGCACATTTTCTCATTCGACAGTTCGGATAAAACTCAAATTTCTGTAACATACAAAGCTGTAATAATGTGCAACAACAATGAAATGTGCACCAATCGACAAAATCACGTTACGAACTACGCACTTTAGAAAACTGCTGCAACACGGCCGCTTTCGATCCACTAGCCAGACAATAACTAGATAATTTACACAGTAATACAATGGCTAAGAATATGCCTTTTTTACCTAGTGACACGAGATTAAGTTGAACCAAGCATAAGCTTTTTTTTCTGCCATAAACAGTGTAAACACACGGAGATTTAGCATCTAAATATAGTTTTTCAAGCAACAAAGTACAAGCTAAGTCATATTAACAAAACAAAGCCGAAAAATGTCTGTCCTCTACTTTTTTTTGTTGAATCCGTGATAGGAAACTCGAACTAAACAACAAAAACATTTTGGTTAGCGCTGTAATACGCTCTTCGATCAACAGTCGAATGTTGTCGAATGTTAAAGTCGAATTTTGACACAAAAACAGGATACACATTTAACAAAACTGTCGCTTCCGTGCCACTCGGTACAAGCTTATTTATATACCAAAACAAAGCCCAATAATTTTTCTTCCACTACTTTATAATTTCTTTTTGTACCGAGTGGCACGGAACAGGCAGTAAACAAAGAGAGTAAAAATTACCCACCTTTTCAGCCTGTTTTCCACATGCAAACCAGCGATCTCAACTTCAACAAAACTGAATCAGACCATGCCACTGCGATTTTTCGCCAGTTCCAGGACACTATATTCCCTAGAGAACACATCTCCGTCAAAACTTGGACCAAAATAATTTTTGATCTCTTACAGTGGCAAGAAATTGCAACGTTGTCACTGCCAAAAAACGCTGCCATCGCTTCTTTCATCTCAACAACATTTCGCGGGCATTTTTGGCTCGGAGCCAATGACATTGCCTGAAATCGATCACGTGCCATTTTTTGCAGAGCATGCGTAGACATTTTTCGCCGGTGAACTGTTGCCCCCGCTCTGTATATAGTATTCTTGCTCCTTGTGTAGCTCTTTGAAATATACCGATTGTCATTCATTCACGCATATTCCATACAATAGTTGAGATAAATACAGGAAATAAACGGAAGGTTCCATGCACAGTTTCGGTTCGATTTACCCAGCTTTGATCAAAACATTCTGAGTTTCTAGAATAGTTTACTCTATACCATGAGAAAAGATTTAATTAGAAGTTTAATTTTTCGCTATTTCTATTTCACTTTTACATTTAGTTCATTTCATTTGCCAGAAAGTAAGCCTGAGAAATTAAAAGGACATTTGATCAATTCACGCTCGCGCATTCTAGTCTTATTTTAAACTTTCTGGCGGAAGGACATCTGTGAGCAGGGAATAAGTCAGCACAGAATTTGATGGTCGGCGAATTTCTGTAATCGTCCATCGTTCTGCTAGTGATAAGCTAGCCGTTGAATCATTCACTCGTCTTGCTTGTTTTGGGCCGAGTCTTATTCCGGTCAAAGAGAGAAACAGTTTCTGGCAAGGTTCAGCTGAAGCTTTCCAATCAAAGATTTGTGAACTTGTGTCTGGCAAACTCACTTAGTGTTAAAATATACACTGTTCTACGCACCTTATTACTTCATCTGTGCTCAACGAGTGTCTTTTGGTCCATAACTTTCATAACGACTGCTGGACCACAGAATGAAACGCAGCAAAAGAGTATCGAAGTATGACTTCACAATTAATGGCGCAAAATCTACCTATTGTTTTACATCATCCTAAACATTTCGTACTTGCGGGCGCAAACAATAGAAACGTCATCATTACCTACCGATTCCTCCGGCCCCTGTTCGAGCAAATCGAGATTTTTTCTATATTGACTGTATGACTGTATATTTCAAATGTAAGTACTTTCCGTAATATACACGCTAGGTACTAGAGTGCCTCCTCGGGATTTCGCCTTCTGGGCGAAATCCCTGCGGGGGCAATTGACAAACTGTCCTCTCTAAAACGCTTCTCTTCGCGGGCCAAACGGCAAAGTGCGGGTTGTAAATGGAATTTGCAGCCCGCAACATGGTTTCTTCTTGAACAATCTTTCCTTATGAAATAAATTTGTACTATTTAGCTATGTGTATTGATGATTATGATAACCACAAACGTTTGGAGGGCATATAGTTTATTTGGTCTCGATTGGTCTCTCGTAGCATCATTTGCACCCTCGTCCTGCTCGGGCACACTGATGCTACTCGGACCACAAATAAACGATATGCCCTCCAAAAGTCATGTGATTGTCCTATTAACGCTTCATTTGAAGACCTTTGAAAAATATATGAGTCTTATACTCTGCCTTGAAGGAGGTGAAACAGAACTCGTTAGTTATTAAATACATGTGTTGTACCGTTAGCCGCATAACCGAAATAGGCCATAAATGTCTTGAAGTAGTACCCATACTAAAATTCGAACCCTTAAACAGTTGCATCACTGTGCTCAATGTTTGAACCATAACGATATGCTTCTAAACACCTTAAGCCGTAATATATAAATTTAGCCAGGGCTAAAAGCGAAGCTCCCATTAATAAATTTATTTTTTAAATCAAACAATAAACTTGTAATCCACAAATCAGTTAACTTAAGGGGAAATTCATATGACTTTTGAGGGAAAGGCTAAGTGATTTTAGAGTGAAACAATCTTACATCGAGTTGATACCCATGTAAAACACCCAAAAATAGCAATCATCTTTGATCACATTCAAGAGCCGTAATGGCTCTTGATCACAGTGGATTATACCTGGAAAACAAATTCTTGGAAAACAAATCAAGGCAAATTTTTTGCTTTCGACTAGCTTACTTTACAAAATCTTGCAAAACAAATCCGGGGATGTGTAAACCAACCTTTTATACTTTTTACACATCACATCTGCGGTGAAACAGTACTATTTATCATACAGACCTCAGACAGAATGTAGTATTTCACAATTTTTCAAGACAAATTGCACTCAGTCAATATTCAGGACGATCAATTGTGGGCTTTTAGCCAAACCGTTAAAAAAATTTCCAAAATCACCTATACGGCCAGCGAGTTCTCACTTTTAACGAGCGCCAAATTTGCTGTGAACATTAATAGAGTTATGCTTCAACATAAATAATTTATTCCTTTTTTTATTTAAGGGTTTTATAACGATGTGTAATCTTGAAAAGCGTTTGATACGCGCGGCAAAAAGATAACTCCTGCAAGTGATGTTCATGAACGACTGAAAACAAACAGCACAGCGATTAAAATTGCAAGAGAGACTACTAACAATCACTAAAAGAAATATAATTCGGTTAAACATTTACAGAGACAACAATTTTCATTCACGAAGATAAGTATTAAAGCGTTTCGAAAAATCTTGAGTCTTAAAGCTTTTAAACGTTTTCTTTCTATTTGCGGTGAGAAAATATATCTTAAGGCTTTTTAAAGTTCTGTAAGCTTATATCAAACCCTGCAAACCTGATATTAGGTCGGTTCATTGTCTCAAATCTTACAAACGTGCATAAACTTGCCGCATAAATTGTCCTCGACTACATGAAATTAGATATAAAAAAACAAAATTCAAATGCAGTCATTACTCAGGCTTACCATTCGAGATGGAGCTCCTGAAAAAAGTAACACGATAATCGCTTGAGAATTTTGAATCCTCTACCGAATCAAGCAAGGTGAAAAACGAAAACGATGCCATCCGAAATCGGATTTCCAACTTTGACAAGCCACGCATCTCTCAACCAAAAAACCAATGAACAAACTAGCCATGAATAACAGACTTGATAGCAGCTGTATTTCATTTTGTACATCCAGTGGAAAAAGACAGTTAAAAACATCACAAGTTGACACAAAACTCTGTCAGTTTCAGCTGTCAAAGTAAACAAGTTTCAAGATGCTGCATAAATTTTCCGCATGAACTCACCTGTCAAATTTTGACCAATCAGAGCTTAAAAGTTGGGCGTAAAGCGTGACCAACGCGTGAAGTAGGCAAGAAAAGGTCTTCCCCGCCTGTATTTTTAATTAACTTGCTGAATTTTCGCGTCCATGGTTAGTTTGAAATCAAATTCTTAATAGTGCGGGGCCATCATGATATAAACACAGCATATTTCATAAATTTAAAAAAATAAAAAAACTTGAACCTGCGATCATATGAAAACCAGTAACTTGTCAGCGGATAACTTCTAAAAGTACGCGACCTCGATGGGTCGACACCTGAGCCCGCGATACGGTCAGGTGATACTGGTCAGCGGATACCTTGTTTTGACAGCTGTCAATTGATCACAACATTGATGTGCAATCGGTTTCCTCCTGGGCTCCCAAATGGAAAGTAGTTAGAAAGTGTGAAAGTAAACATTGGTTGTCCTGTGGTGCGGACGGACGGCGGGCGGGCGGTCGGTCGGTCGGTGTACGGTCACGTGATTACCAAATTTTCTGAGATGGGTAGATTTACTAAGCTATGGAGCTCCGCTAATAACTGACGAAAAAAATGTGAAGAACCAAGATGGCGGTCTCAAAGTGTCCTTGCCCGTTTGACCTTTAACAGTGTCACGTTTAGTTGCCAAAATCTCATCGGTTCCTACAATCAGCTCTCAAAGTACCTCCAACCTTATTGACTCATGCACCCTGCAACACACATGCAAACAGACAAAGGTATAAGGGCTCAGTCCATGGACATATGAGCTATTTTTTCAAAATAGTGCGAAAAGAAAGAAAAAAGAAAATTTCGTGTTTGTCGCATTTAATTATCTTAAAAATCATGAGAAAGAATAGTCGTGAAATTCTCTTAATATTAGGTGAACAATGTTTTTTTACATTTTTCCCCATTTCGCAAATGTGACGAGTTTTTGAACATACGGGGCGATACTTTTTTCTTGATTGGCTATTACTTTTTTTAAAAAAATAAATATTTTCTATATTTTTATTGTCGAAACTGTCGGAAAATTATTCTGAGACCTGTGTTTAGACGACAGAAATGACATGAAAATGTTTAAAATTTTGCCGTGCAACCCGACACTCGTCCTTTTGGGTATAGAGAGTTTTAGACCTTGGGAAATTACTCTCTATTTAACAACGAGAACGCGCTTACAGCGGCATTTAGTCTCGCTTGCTTGTAGATTAGAGAGAGAAATGAGGAGGCGATTAATTCTACTTCCTTCTTTATCGACATCGATACTTTTTACTTGTTTTGTTTCATCATTGCCAGAGATCAAAAAAGTGATTTACATTTCGTGTCATTTCAGTCATCGCCGAAAATAAATCGAATGCTCATCACAAGGCTATTTGCAAACAATGAAAGTTTACAACACCCGACCAGTGTTCACTTGTTCCAGAGTAATCAACACTTCCAAGCGATAGAATTCGTGGACCGACACGTTTCGGAAAAGCTCCAAATTTAATCTTTCCTAAGCTTTCTTCGCAAAACATGCCTGGCTTCGATCACGAAACGATTCTTAGTTCCAGTTTCAACGGTCTCCGCAAGGAACGCCTGGCACAATTACCACCCATTTGTGTATAAAATACGACGAAAACCCCCGGGAGGTTACTTCCAGAAAAATTGGATGGGGTGTGCGTCACGCTTCGTGAAACCCTTATCCTATTTCAGACCAAAGTCTGTGATTTTCCCTACCCTTTTTCAGACCTGAAGCCCTGGAGCCCGGTGCGTGACAAGCTGTTACGGCACTTACACGGTTGGTGTACACATTAAAAGGGAAATGGTCTTATCGCCAAATGATGAAGAAGTAGATTCTTCTAAAAAAAACATACCCAATCCAAGCCTAGAGTGTACAAACTATACCCTATTTCAGACCAAAATGGTCGAAATTGATACCCTATTTCAAACCAAAACGGCTAAAAAACCATACCCTTTGGCGCCTCACATACCCATATAGCCCATATGAGGGAGTTCGCCCCCCCCCGGGGGGGGCGAAAAACGCCTTGCAGATTGAGTCTCGCCGCTTACTCAAGCGAGACTAATTATGTATGTGTTTCATGTCATTAAGCGTAAATCATTCTGAAAGAAGAATTTCAGCCTTACATCTTTGTTTTGTTTGAAGTCATTGTCTTGAAGAATGAGGAAGTTATGAAATTTAGTTAGGAACCTTGATTGACTGGAGGCATCCTGGAGAAAAAAACCTGATGTAGTGTTGTTTGTTTTTCAGTTTCAACCGCCTGGATCTTCCTCCATACAAGAGCTACGAACAGTTAGTGGAAAAACTAACTTTTGCAATAGAAGAAACGGAAGGTTTTGCACAGGAGTAAAGTTTTTCAGTGAAACACCACCCTGATCAAGCTCTCTTATATTGAACATATTGTGGCGTCTCTTTTCGTGGTTTGTTCTAAAACAAGGTGTTTTCACCAACGTGTTTGTGACATAAACTAAGAAAGCGTAAGCTTTGCACATGTAGAATTAAAACCGTGCTCATACACCCTCGCGAAATCGCCTGCAATGTAGGCGCGCTCGAAAACTACCAAAATTCATACAAAATATTACATTCGAGCGGAGTACCGGCGCGGTCCTGCCGGGTCTAAAGTACAGGTCTCATTCCACAGGTCAAGAGTGCAGGTCATTGCTCCATTGATAAATTACCAAACCACACAGATTCCCCTTGATCTAATAGAGCATTTTGTTAAGAGATTAGGGCTAGGAGACAGTTTTAATGCTGTTCATTTATCTTTATCGTGATGACCTGTACTCTGACCTGTGAAAAGTGACCTGTATTTTAGACCCGCCGGCGCGGTCCTGTAGCCTAGGGAAGTTGTAAAAGTGTTCAAAGTGTCCTGGATACGGTTCATAACGCACGCTATAGTATCTTAATGCTGATTCTCAAATGTTAAATTGCCTTTATTTTCGGCTGCAGCTTTCTTTTTAATGGTGTAAGTGACAATAATGGTGATGGTTAATTTGTGACACCCTCACCTTAGTGTAATAGGAAAAATTTAAGTACGAAATGACGTGTAAAGTTAAAGTTGATTAAAGTAATAATCCCTGGCGTGTTAGTTGATTTTATTAACCGGCCCTGGCGCGCCTACTTGTTTTTGTGATACTCAGTTGATCATTTGGTTTCTACAATGCGATGGCCTTTATTCTACTGTTTTTTAAAAGCGTGGAAATCTAATTGTTTCGTTGATAACTTGATCGAATTAAAAAATACGTGTCTTCGTATTTCAGTTAAAAGGTAACTCATTCTTATCGTATTCGTTGAGAAAAATTCCAACCGTAAACCCTAAAAAAAGTCCGTGTTTATCTTTGTTGATTATCATCGACTTATAAATCTATTGTTTGGATTTTTCTTATCGACATAACACGCCAGTTATTACCCTAGGGAACTTAGTTTTTTATTAGTTCATTTTGTAAAGTGTCTGTGACATTCGTTCTTGTTAAATTCAAGTTCAATGTGGAGAATATCATTGTCCTTGAGGTAGATCTTTGAGGTGGAATTTGAGGTAGCCTATCAATTTGACTCCCTCTCATTATTAAGGAAAGTCTTGGCAAATCATAATGTGATTACATTCAAAGATGGCTTTGGTGTGAGTAATGAGCACATTTGAATGTATTAAATAGACGTCAGGGACAACAAAGGCATATGTATCTATCTACGTGTAGTTAGGATGCGTTATTGTATTACATGTACCAAAGAAGACAGGCATGCAGGTGCTCCAGAAGCAGGGGAAATAAGCCTTTGCGCTCTCTCGGGCCTCATATTCTCCTCCTCTTCTCCATTGTGAGCGCCTACTACTTAAGCTACGAGGAAACCTTTTGAGGAATTACTTGGCATACTGTTATATTGCGTCAGGGTAAAGAAATTTTGTAGCATTTCCATATCATTTTCAGTTTTAAGTGGATAAACCGTTTACCTCGACTTCATTTAGTAGGGGGGATTCTGCACATCTTTTTTTTTTCAAGATATACTCCAAAATGCGCTCGTTGTACGTGGTCACTTTTAGTATTACCCATTAATGTCAAACCCACAGTAAAGTAATCCATCACAAAGGTAAGAAATATAGCATGGATTATTAATATAATCACCCATATCTGAGAGATCAACCGTGGTTCATCTTTTTTTAGTCGTTTACCCAATGCCACTTTACAAAAACGGTGGAGCTTGCTAAGCAGGCTAAATAGATCAGCGATTTTTAAAATTGCGTAACTGTGCTTTCACCGTGTATATGTTGCTCATATTCCGTTTGTAACACATGGAACTTAGTTTTGCACATTTGGGTAAAATAAGAAAGTGAAAAAATAAGCACTCTGTCTCGAATGAACGCGTTCCTTTAAGGTACCAAGAATACTTTGTAGCCTAAGCCTGTGTAGCAAGCGTTTTCGCGCGAGTTCGTCGAGAAAGTTGGTTCAAGAGCAAAAAAGAGGCCCAGGACGCCAACTCGAATTACTTCGTTGTGGCTGTATTTATGGGTGATACAACTTTGCGGATAAGCGAGCTTGTACAGTAACTCAATGATTTCCACCAGCCAATCGGTTGAGGTCTTTGGTGGAGGGAAATGACGTAGTGATGGCAAAATTTGTTTAGCTATTTCCCACGCCCTGTTTTTCAATTAAATTTACTGGAACTAGACGTTTAAAACTTTCGACGTTATTCTAAAAAGAAGACAACCATATAACTATTTTTCATCGTCTGTACTCTTATACACCCCGGAAATGGAGTGAAAGTGTTGAAAATATTGGAGTGGAACACTCCTTTGTAGCTGAGGATCTACTTTAGTTTTGATGCAAAGTTCATAAGAGAGGAAAATTGACAGTCGACGTCAGTGTAGTTCAGTGTAGGTTAAGCTGGCCTTACTTTATCATGGTGAGAAACCGGCATTGTATACGTGTACAGGTGTCAAACTTTAGCCTGGGACCTGGCTCCTAAGTGGGAGAAAAAAGCCTAAAAATTGGGTCAACGCCGATATTTTGGCTTCTTTTTCCCCCAAAGCGGAACCTGGTCCCAGGCAACTCAAATTTGTATTGTAATTATATTGTAAGTGTTAAGTGTTTTCCCTTAATTTGAGAAAAAAGTCCAACAGGTAATCGGTAATCCTAGGACAACTTGATTCTTTTCGAAATTACAAGGGCTTCAGTGTTATTTTCCCGAACATTTTAGATGCAATGTCGAGTAAAGTTTTTCAAAAGAGATCATTTTTCTGATTAATCGCTCCATCGCATTTTCGAATCTCCTGGAGAGTGAAGTGCGAAGAATTTAACGTTAGAAAATTGTAGGGAATTTATTAGAAAAACTTCGAAAATTGTACATGAATGAAACGGTTATCTAGAAATATTTTAGCCGTGTCGCGTTCCCGAGTACGACGTGGTGGATCGTTCAAGACGCCGTTACTACCTGAATGCCACAATTATAAAATTAACTTGATCCTTTATTGAAGATTGTATTGCGTTCACTTTATGGCACGTGGTGGAAAAACTACAAACAAGATCGAAGATTACAATAAAAATGCGGCTAGAATTCGAAAACTAACGAATAAAACGAATAAAAACATTGAAAATCACAATCACTTACGTTGTCCAACTCCTAGCGATGTGTAAAGAAATGATAAAAAGAAAAGAAAAGGCTATCCGACAGATAAAAGGTGACTCCAACAAAAGATGAACTCCGAATAGATCTCTAAACTCCACGTGCCTAATTTAACTTATCTTATTAATTAAACAGTCACTAAATCAACAATTATTAACTTGAACGGAAACGAGCGTGACTCTCGAAACACTCCTCGCCCAAGGATGTGCATGGATCCTTGCTCTATGTTAGTTCCTCTCAGCGGACGGGGTGACTGTCGGAGGGGACCAGAAGTACGAGCGTACTGATTGGTCGTTCGTAGGTCTTTCCCTGTCCATCTCTGCTGATCAGCACGGTTGCCTTTCGAACCTTTCCATCCTCACTTCTGCTCGCGTGGACTACTCTGCCCAATGGCCAATTGTTCCTATGGGCTTGCTCGTCTTTCATCATCACGATGTCACCGACTGATAGGTTGCGGTACTCCCGGTTCCACTTTGTCTTCAGTTGTAAGTTCTGGATGTATTCTCGTCTCCACCTCGTCCAAAACTGGTCCGCCAGGTATTGTACCTTTCTCCATCTCCGGCGAGCATAGACATCCTGTGACACGAACATGCCTGGGAGGGGACCAAGTGGGCGAGTCTTCTGAGTCAGCAACATCGATGGTGTCAGAGGGAGAGGTTCGTCTGTGTCGGATGGTATGGCTGTGATGGGACGGGAGTTAACTATGGCAGTAACCTCGGACATCAGGGTAGCGAGTAGCTCGTGGGTCAGTTTCTGTGCTCTTGTCTCTAGCAGCATGGCGTCCAGGATGCGCCGAATTGTACCTATTTGACGTTCCCAGACTCCGCCAAAATGGGACGCGTGCGGTGGATTGAATTGCCATTGACAGCCTTGTTCGGTTAGGTACTTCTCCACTGCCTGCTTATCCATTTCGGCTTAGGATTCATCTAACTCCGTCTTTGCTCCTACGAAATTGCTGCTTCGGTCGCATGTCAGCCTTAAGGCCGGTCCTCGTATGGAGAAGAACCGTCTTAGGGCACATATGAACGAACTGGCGTCCATCGTCTCCAGGAGCTCGATGTGGATCGCTCTGCTGACCAAACATGTAAAAACTAAGCCCCAGCGTTTGTTAAGTGCTACTCCTCCTCTAGTCCTTCTTGTCTGTACTTTCCAAGGTCCGAATACGTCGATCCCTACTGTGGTAAAAGGCGCTCCAATCTCTGCTCTGTCTGGAGGTAAGTCTGCCATCTTTTGCTCCAGCATAGGACGTCGTAGCCTTCTGCACGTAAAACATGAGCCGATCAGGCTAGCCACAGCTCCGTGATCGCCTACGAGCCAATACCCGGCGTTTCGCAGGGCTCCATGGGTAATCTGACGTCCCTGGTGATGTACTTGCTCGTGGTAATAGCGCAATATTAGCATTGACACGTGGTGCCCTTTGGGTAACAGCACTGGGTGCTTTTCGTTGAAACTCAAGTTGGTCTGACGATGGCGGCCGCCTACTCTCAGTATACCTGCATCATCGACGTAGGGGTCTAGCTGGTACAGAGTCGATTTCTTCAGGGACTTCTTTCTCGCTTTGGCTTCGTTACGGCTGCTATCATTTTCGGACGAACTTTGAGCAATAACTTCAAACTCTTCCTTGAAGGCTTCTCTCTGGACTGCCTTGATGATAACCTTCGCAGCTCGATCGATCACATCAGGGGATTGGTGCTGGGACTGAACGTTCTGAGATGGCTTGTTACTGGCGTTTCTTTCTTTCAGCGATTTCACCTTGGCTATCAGGCTAGCAATAGCGCGCCTTAAGGAGGGCCAGGAAGAATATCTCTTGAATCTCTCCGTTCGTAGGGTGGGAGACCCAGATGACTTAACACTGGTTCTGAGAGGCTTGAGCTCCTTTCTTAACTCGGGGTCGTTTGGACTTAGAATTGCTTGCTCCGTACCGGGCGTGGTGATTTCGGAGGGATTTCGCAAGAACTCGGGACCACTGAGCCAACTTGAAAATACAAGGTCTTTCGGGTGTAGCCCCCGCGTAGCCAGATCAGCAGGGTTGACGGAGCTCTCGACGTACCTCCACTGATCGGGGGAAGAGATCTTGCGTATAGTCTGAACACGATTAGCTACATAGATGTGAAATCTCCCGCTTTCATTACAGATGTAACCCAGCACAACCTTTGAATCTGTGTAGAACACTGTCTCAGATATCTCCATGTCTATCTCTTTCTTGATCCTGTCTACGGCTTGCACTGCCAACACCGCTCCACAAAGTTCAAGCCGTGGAATGCTGATAGGGTTGATTGGCGCTACTTTAGCCTGGCGGAACACGAGGGATACAGAATCGTCTCCTTTGTAATTGAATAGGCGAAGATAGACGGCTACACCGATGGCTCTTTGGCTTGCATCTGAAAATGCGTGTAATTCAGCTCTGGTAACTGGACCAAATTGCGTCGGGTGGTAGCATCTCCGTATCGAGACGTTCTGCAAGTCTGGGAGTGCATTTTTCCAGCTTTGCCAGCCCAGTGAAAGTTCTTGGGGAACAGGGTCGTCCCATCCCAATGGCGCTGTGGCCGTTTTCTTCTTGCCCATGGAGACCAGTTGTTGCAGCAGTAATCTTCCGTGTAATAAGACTGGAGTGGCCAGTCCGAGAGGGTCGTAATCTGAGTTGACCACCGATAGAACTCCACGTCTTGTTAATGGTTTATCGGGTATTGATACCTTGTAAGTAAATGCGTCGGTCTCTAGGCCCCAAAATACGCCGAGGGAACGCTGAGCCGGCAAGTTGTCTTGGTGCAAATCCAAGCTGCGAATGTCTTTCGCTAGGTCTTCCGTGGGAAAGGCTTCCATCACTCTCACGGAGTTCGACACCACTTTATGGAGTCTGAGGTTTGCGCTGGCCAGAGCGGCCTGAGGGTTCCTCACTAGTGTTACGACCTCCTCTGCAGTGGGTTTTGACACCAAGCCGTCATCGACGTAGAAATTTCTTTGCACGAACTCCTTAACTCCAGGGTCGTGCCCCTCTCCGTTGTCTACCGTTCTTCTCAGCCCGTAGGTTGCCACTGCAGGACTCGGACCGTTTCTAAAGAGGTGAACCGTCATTCGAAACTCTCTGACGGGCTTCGCGAGGTCGTTCTCCTTAAACCATAAGAAGTGTAAGAAGTCACGGTGTTCTGGCGAAACATGGAACGAATGAAACATCTGTTCCACATCGCACATCGCTGCAACGTCTTCTCGCCGGAAGCGAATTAGGACTCCAGCTAAACTATTCATGAGGTCTGGGCCTATGAGCAGCTCTTAATGGAGGGACTTTCCCTGATATTCGGCAGAAGAGTCGAACACCACTCTAATCTGTTCCGGCTTTTTCGGATGGTACACTCCGAAATGGGGTAGATACCATTTTCGTCCAGAGTTTTCACTGGGAGATATTTCTTCGTCGGGAACTGGTACCGCGTGGCCTTTGTCTAGCATCTTTGACATAAATTTAACGTAGTCCTTCTCCATCTGTGGTTTGCGTTTGAAGGTCCGCAGCAGCCCCTTCAAGCGTTTCACTGCATAGTTTCTGTTTTTTGGCATGGATACGTTCTGTGAGCGAAACGGCAAAGGCATTTTCCAGTTTCCGAGCTTGTTCTTGTGAATTCCTTTGTCCATGATCTCCATGAACTTGCGATCTTCAATCGACAAGCCTACATCGTTGTCGTTCTGAGTTATGCGGTAGACATCTTCTGCTGTATTCTTGGCATCACTGGTTTCGGTGAAACTTTCAATGAAGTTCATTGTGTTGGGACATGTGACTATCTCATACTCCGCTTCTTTGTTCACTCTGGTGCGAGCTACGTGGGTTGCGGGATCGATGGAAGTCAAGTCATTGGTGAAAGCCACGCCTATGTCCCTATCTGCCACGTCACCGGTTCTCTTTGCCTAAACATAGATGGGTCCATCTTTAAGGTCTAGGCAGGTCTGGCCTGATATGGTCCACCCCAATGCTAGCTTTTGGGCCCAAGGTGCTCCCTTTGGGCCGTTTTTGAATGCTCTAACTTTTAGGAGTTCTGGCGCGTCTCTGCCAATTAGAAGCTGGATCTTTGCCTCTTTGTCGAGAGGGGGGATCTCTACAGCAATACACCTGAGGTGAGGGTGCTCTCTTGCGATCTCTGGGGTAGGTATCTCCTTCTTATCTTGCGGGATTCCGTCACACTCTATGAGGGTTGGAAGCCTCGAAGTTCTCCCGTTTATGGAACTTATGATAAGCCCTGTTAGTCTCCTCCCATATCTGACTTCCTTAGCGCCTCCGCAGGTTGAAAGGTAATACTTCCACTCAGGACCTTCAGCGTTCAGCTTGTCCGCCAGATCGGTGGAAATGATCGAAGCGTTGCTTTGTTCATCTACAATAGCATAAACTCGATGGACTTCATTGGGTCGATCCTCTCTATAGATATCCACCAGCACTATCTTGCTACAGGAAAGTCCGCCGGGGGCACCCTTACATATCGACGTGCATTTAGCATTAATGTTTTCTTGGGCCTCGTTAGCTGTCTCCGCTTCTTTAGCTCTCTCCGTCTTCTCTTCAGTGCTTAAATGGAGTAGGTCAGGGTGTCGTCTGCTGCCACAGATACTACATTTCACGTTCTCCTTGCACGTGCTGGCTACGTGATGATGCGAGAAACAACGAAAACAGTCTTTCCTCCATAACCCACTGCTCCCTCTGCTTGATCGCCATCTTTTTAAAGGCTTTGCACTCTGTAAGGTCGTGGCCAGCTCTTTTGTGAAATAAACAATGTTTCTCTTTTGAGAACTCTGATGGCCCCTTTTCTGGGACTTTACCACTATCCGGGTCCATTTTAGTCTTCAGAGCTTGTTTGACCTCGTCTCCAGATTGAGGAAAGTGTCTTCTTTTGTTATCCTCGCGACGTCGATTTTGAGTACAAGAGCTCGTCGCAGGGCTTCCCGCCGAAACGTTAGGGTGATTTTTCTTTCTTGCTTGGTTCTGTATCATTGTCCAAAATTCACGACATTTTGGGTAAGCGTCGTTGTACCTTTCCGCATCGCGCACTATTTCCTTGTCCCATTTAGATCTGAGGGAAGCTGGGAGCTTCTCGATGATTGGACGTATTGCTATCGGATAGTTCAAGCAGGCCAGGCCTGGCAAGTAAGTCATTTGACAGTCCACATCCGCGCATAAGTCTGCTAGTTTCTGGAGTCTAGCACAATCTTTTTCGCCGAAACCAGCCGCTGTAGAGAGTCGGTCAATAAGGGCCTGCGTCAACGCTGCTGCGTTACCAAAACGTCTTTCTAATTCCACCCAAAGTTCTGCAAGAGTGACAGTAGGATTGTCACCTTGCCTCTTTCTGTAGTTGTCCACCAGTTGCTGGGGATTACTGCTTGTGTAGCTCCTCAGGTAGTTCAGCTCCTGGTCGGCCGCTACGTCTGCATCCTTCACCATTGCTTTAAAGGATCTCTTCCAAGAATTAAACATGGCGACGTCCCCTTTGAACACATCAGGAGGGCATTTGGGTAGGCTCTGCTTGGCGAGGCTCGCGACGATTTGCTGATTGGTTGTGGCGAATGTTTCTAGGGGGATACCTGTATAGACTTCTCTTTGTGTGGAGAATAACACAGGTTGCCTACTGCTGGATCTTGGAGGATTTGAGTAATCAAATGCACAATGTGCCCCTGGGGGCTCTCCATCTACTTTGGGTAATTCGTTCGGTACGACCGTCGGTAGCGATGTCTTCTGAATGACCTTCGTGGCAGAATCTACGATTGGGATATGCCCTCCACTAGGCGTGTATCCTTCGGCAGGGGTACGTCTCTCTCCAAGGGGGTGTAGGCTCTTAGGGGTGTGTCCGGCTTGAGGGGTGTATGGACTCTCGTGGGTGTGTCCATCTTCGGGGGTGTGTCTATCTTTAGGGGTGTATGGACTCTGGTGGGTGTGTCCATCTTATGGGTGTGTGAGGGACTCTTGAAGGCAACAAGTCGTTCGCTTTGGGGGTAGTGGAATGAACCCAGGCCATTGTTCTTTCTTGGCAGTCCGTAATGTCCATATTGGGGAGTTCTAGGGGATCGTCTATTTCCCTTTCTAACATGGATTCCTGAATAGCTTTTAATCTCGCGTTCGCGACGGTAACGCGTTTGTTAGCTGACATGAAGGCGATGTCTCTCTCGTGTTGTACGCGCGCTTGCTGTCGACGCTTCTCCTCCTCTGCTTCCCGTTGTTTCATTTCGTTTTCTTCTGCGGCTGCTTTTAGTCTCGCTACGCTCGAAGATGTGGACGCGCGCGACGCGTGGCTGCGACGCAAATCATGAGATCGGACAGACGTTGTTTCTGACGATTTATCAGATGTTTGGGCAATCTTTATTTTCGTTATTAATTCTCGTGCCTGTCGTAAGGTCGTGTTTTCAGATACCAGGAGAGCTTGACCTTCGTAAACCCCATATTTATCTTGTTTGTACAGGCCTTCTAACTCAAATTGAATCAGGTCAAATTCCTCCGTTGCGGTTGCAAGCTCACGCAGCATGTTGCCGGTACAGGATTTGGATCTAATGCTTCTATAGATCTAGTTATACGGCGAATTTTCTCTTCTAAACTCCTTGCATTTCTCTGTTTACTCTCAACTGTATACTCCAAGGCCTTTTGGGTCATTGCACGTTTCCTCTTTTCCGTGAATTCTACTACTGATTGCAGGTCTTCTTGTTGCTTAGACATGCTTTAAATCCTCCGCTCGCCGACTAGAAACTTCTTAAATACGGCTTACCTCTGAGTCTTCTCCAGGGTATATACTTTAAAGCAACTTTTTCCACTGTCGCGTTCCCGAGTACGACCTGGTGGATCGTTCGAGAGACGCCGTTACTACCAGTCAGCAAGGAACTTAAGATGGAGACGTTTTCGGGGAGACGGCAACTTCAACCGGAGGTGACGCCATGATTTGTGCAAAACTGCGCATGCTCTTACTCACCATATTGCCGTCGTGCTCCCGTCGGCGACGTGAAACTGGTCTGTTTGGCGTTGTGGCGAGAACGTGAGTATTTAACTCTCATTTCAATCAGGTTTGCTGCATTTAGCAACCAGAATTTTGCAGATTATCGTCCTTAAATTGTCCTTGTTTTCTTTGAGTCACATTTCAAGCTCGATTTCCAAGCTCTGTCATCTAAACTTACATCTTTATAATGTTTCTATGTTTCATGTCACAGAGTCAAGATGCAATCTGATCCAATATGGCAAACAGCAAACCGTAGGTGAGCTTTACATGGACAAAATTGTCCTACGAGCCAAATGAAAGTATCCGGACAAAAAATATGAACTCCGATATTTTAATTGTGTGTTTTTAGCTCACTTTTATCGTTAGAGTATCGTGTAAATGAAATGTATGTATTGAAAATTGTTTAGAATATAGTTGGTAATACCACGTACTAACGTGGGAATACTGAAATAAAGTTGTTGTTGTTGCATGCAAGCAATTAAGCATTAATTCTCTTAGTTCTTTATGTGAAGCTATATTTTCCTCTTCGGTAGTCTTCCACGGCGCCGTCCTCCTGAGTTCACTGCGATCTTAATGTTCGAATTTTGGAGGGAAGCAACGGCTACCTCTGTTCCAGGATTGCTCTGCCAGTCCGGTCGCCGTCGCCCCGAAAACGTCTCTATCTTAAGTTCCCTAGTATAAAACACGGACTGCGCACTGCGGACTACGGACTGCGGTAAAATATGGACTAGGTATAAAACGCGGACTGGAAAATACGGACTGGGTATAAAATAGAAATTCTTGGTGGAGGTTCCTTGAATCAAGAGCCTGACAAAAACGCTATCTTCTTCACCCATTTTAGACATGGTCTCGGTCTCTAACAACTATGAAAGGGGTCAGGACCCGGGGGGTACTCTCTTATATAAGCCATATACGTATCTTCCGCCCTAAAGGGTAGGGTATATGGGCCGTTTTGGTGGTCTGAAAACACTTTCCCTATTTTGATTTGGAATCGGGTATGGTTTTCGAGGAAACTACGGGAGCGTACATGTGCGAATGTATTAAGAATTTTTTGTTTGCGCTCTAGAGAGAATGGTCTACTGTTGCGCTCTAATCTATTGCTGGTTTTCAGTGTCACGCCATTCAAAATAGATCAAAATAAAAATCAAAACCGTCCAATAGACAAAGTCTAGAATCTGGAAAATGAAAGAAGGTACATATACAAAGACCCTCGCCAAAATTCAGGTCAGAGGAATATTTCGTATACGAGATATCCGAAGAAATGTTTTACCCAAACTTATAGAGATTTGTATGGAGACGCCATGCTGGTGCTCACCTGGATGAGCTCCAACATGGCGGACGGAAACCAACAGAAACATCTGTTACCGAGTTTTGCTACAAAAGCGTGAATTTATTCCCCGAGAAACTCATAAACATTAAAGCAATACTTTTTCTAATATATGAACTGTTTAAATAGCAAAATTTCCTGAATAAGTCATTTTTTTAGCCTACATGACAGCTCTCTTGGCCGTCATGTAAATGCCGCGTCACGCAAAAACTTAGAAATTCAAGCGTCCTCTATCACAAAACCAAGAACCCTTTTGAAGCAAAAATTTGTATCAAAATTAGTTTTCAGCTGCTCTAATGCATCGTGAAAGTAAAATCTCGGTAGGATCGATAGTTTTTTAGTTTGAATTTTAGTGACGTCATGTGAAAACCGACAATAAATTATAACGATGACAGAATTTCTGCCTAAATAGGCCTAGTCTGTTCCAGGCTCCGAGATAGTTGGGTCCGCTAAATTGAGAAAGTGCGAAAATACGAGAGGAAATTGGGTAGTCTCCTCTTTATTTGAGATCCTGGAACAGGCTAAATTAGGCCAGGTCTGAAAATGGGTATGGATTTTAGTGATCAGGTCTGAAAAGTGGTGTGGAAAATGACATTTTTTATTCTGAAACAGGGTAAGGATTTAGAGAACCAGGGGGCGTAACCCCACCAAAAAATACCTAGCAGTACCCCCTTCCGGGGTTCAGGAGCAGGGTGTAAATCATGTTATCATAATCATCTCGTAGAACATAACGTTGGGTTGGATGATTCATTTCGGTTATTATTCACGTATAGGTGAGTAATCCCTCCCGCCTAAATACTGCTTTTTACCTCGCGGAATGCCCCTATCTTGACCTTCTCGTCTGAGTTTTTCATTTCCTCATATTCCCAAGGATTTATTTGAAACGGAATAGAGGCCTCTTTAGGAATTTTACTTTGACTCGGCTAACACCAATACTATTCCTTTTATTCGGTGCTTCTCTGATTCGTTCAGAGTTTAATTTCAGTTGCCTTGAATAGCGGCATAACCTTCCTTGCCCGTGCAGTATGCTTTCCTTCTCCACATGAGGAGAATATAGACTGCGTCACCAACTTACGGGATTTTTTTGTGTGAGGCAAGGAGCTGGAACTACTGTTTTATGCAAGCCCACTGTCCGTTTCTCTCATTTTTACCTTTCTAAGGCTGTTAATTTTTATATACATAGTTCGTAGTCCGCCCTTTTTACCTAGTCTGTGTTTTATACTCAGTCCGTAGCCCGCATTTTATACCTAGTCCGTGTTTTATACTCAGTCCGTAGTCCGTGTTTTATACCTAGTCCGTATTTTATACCCAGTCCGCAGTCCGTGGTCCGTAGTCCGCAGTCCATGTTTTATACTGACCGCCGTTACTACCTCAATGCCACAATTATAAAATTAACTTGATTCTTTATTGAAGATTGTATTGCGTTCACTTTATGGCACGTGGTGGAAAAACTACAAACAAAATCGAAGATTACAATAAAAATGCGGCTAGAATTCGAAAACTAACGAATAAAACGAATAAAAACATTGAAAATCACAATCACTTACGTTGTCCAACTACTAGCGATGTGTAAAGAAACGATAAAAAGAAAAGAAAAGGCTACTCCGACAGATAAAAGGTTACTCCAACAAAAGATGAACTCCGAATAGATCTCTAAACTCCACGTGCCTAATTTAACTTATCCTGTTACTTAAACAGTCACTAAATCAACAATTATTAACTTGAACGGAAACGAGCGTGACTCGCGTAACAAGCCGTCCTCAATAGAAAATTCAAGGCAGTTTTTGCTTCTCTGAACTTATATTTTACAGAAAACAGTCTTTGGTCCCTCTGGTCTAACAAGGGGTGCTAAACAGTTCAAAACGAGGGTTGTGGTTTAGGTTGTTTGGGTATAAGGTTTAAGTTCGTCCTTTTCTTTTGTAATATAATTCAAAGTAGTTTCAAAGCAATACAAGAGGCTATAAAATAACTAATGGTTACTGCTGTGATGATTATTTCTTTCTTGTATGATTTACAGTAAAAATTCGCGTATAAGAACCTAAGGTTTTCCAAGCTGGCCTAAGAAGGTTATTATAAAAATGATGCCAACTGGAAAATTAGGCTAGGCAGGTTATTATTTTTAAAAATAAACAAGAACGCGGTT
Source organism: Porites divaricata (assembly GCA_038088405.1). NCBI lineage: Eukaryota > Metazoa > Cnidaria > Anthozoa > Scleractinia > Poritidae > Porites > Porites divaricata. Next base: position 437,852 of record JBBMOI010000018.1, read on the forward strand.
ACAACAGCACAATCTCTCGCTTGCTTGGAGATTAGATCGAGAAATTAGGAGAAATGAGATTAAATAAGCGGGCAAAATTGTTTATGACACAGACAACCTTCATAATGTCACTTTTACCAAGAACTTGTTAGAATATTCTGACTGATGATTATAGCAGGTCAGTGCCTAAAAATAGTCTATGGTATTTGGATACTGATGGAACAACCGCAAAGACAAATGCGGGTTTTGAAGCACGCCGATTGCTCAGGCAAGCCAATAATGATAACGATGGTGGGGGGGTGGGGGGGGGGGGGAGCAAAAGATATTAATGTTATCATCCGCTGAACAGATACTCATTTTTTGAAGAACTAAATGACAAAATGTTAGTCCCCATGCAGCTACAATTTAATATAGAACTAAATAATGATGATGAACTTATTCGTAAGGCTCAGGCTGTTGATGCCGGTCGTATCGTCATTATCAGATTCCTTTAATGGATTCCAGAATTAACTCCAAAAGACAGCCTGTATCATAAATTTGTCACCTTATTTCTAAAAGAACACAATGGACATAAGAGAGAATTGAGAGAATTGTACGAGGTTTCGGCTCCTACTACATCAAGCAGGTATTTCCAAATACAAATTGGCTCTGCGAGACATCAACTTGACACTTGGACTCTTGCCCCCCAGAAGGCACGTGATATGGCGTGATTCTGTGGGTGTTGAGAGTTCTGGGTCAGGGCTTAAAATCATAGTGCGCGGATATTTTGCATCAGAGTTTTCTGTTGTTACGCCATACTGACGAGCCCCAAAAAGGGCGAAACAGCTGTCTATGGCTACATACCCGCTATGTTTTGAGTTCTTTCGGTGTCTTGTTGATGTCTTGCAGAGTTAATTTTCACGTAGTACAATCAGCATTGCAGTATTCTGCTTGCAGAATTATATATCTATATTTATGTCTGCTAGTATTGATAATGTCAAACATATTTTCATTTACCTCAAAAAAAGCTATAGGGATGCACATGGAAGCAGACATGCTGAAAATAGTCTGTACACTATGAATCCTTTTGCATTAGACGGAGCATCTCTCAGCAATTGCAGGTTAGAATATATATGGTAATGGCATATATTACCCAGAAACTGAGTACGATAGTGAGAGTAAAGTCCGAATATTCAACGATCTGATGGCATATGCTATGAGAAAGAATGATTACAATACTGGCACACAATTGAATCTTGCTAATTACAACAGTCTGTTTCCATTGACTTATTTCTGACCTACCAAACAGAGAAAGTAACAAGAGATCCCAAGCAATTAATATTTAGATAGAGATTATCAGTCAATGCAACTCAAAATTTTGCTGTTCTCTATGAAGAAATCCTGAAGATTAATAAGATTGGTAATGAGTTGGTTCTTGTGTAAATACAATATTATCTAACATATAATATATATATATTAAGATGTGATGCAGCTTTATGAAATAAAATTAAAACTATCAGAAACCCAAAAAAGGAATCTTTCTCGAGCTTTTCATCGGAGGGAGACAATTGTTCTTAGACTGGCAAGCAACGTGCTTTCCGGAAGTGATACACTATATGTCCCCCAGATAGATAGATAGATATTCTGTTTATTTCACCCACTTGCAGCAATAACTGAATTGTTGGGGAACTGGTCATTGTCACGTACAATTAACTATTTTCGTATATTCACTGAAATTTATACGTCACAAAGACATCAATTCTTCTGGTATGACCAAGTTGGCGTCTTGGACGTTGAACCCTTATACTGTAATGAGAGTTAATAGCGGCGGGAGAGGGGGTGATGTTCTTAAGGAGGGACATTTGGCGTGCAGTAGCCAAAGAGGTTAAATAAGAATCGGAAGCTTAACAAGGGTATGGATATCAAATTAGCCAAGACTAATATCAAGTAGCCTATTGACCGGTACTCCATCGGCTATGGGGTTGGTAAAGAAGATAACTGGTAGGGGTGCCCCTCGTGTTGGAAGATGTATGCAACAAGATCGACTGGGGCATGGAGCCTCTTGATTAGATGTACCAACCACCTCCTCCTTTTACTGGAACATGGGATCAGATGCGCCGTGTTGGTGGTAAAAAAAAAGATCCATACTGTAAAACCCAAATTCCATAAGAATATCCCAATGAGTAATCATGATCTACTGGAATAGTGCAGACATTTGAATATAACAACAAAAAGTGTATTAGCAAAAGACCAGACAGTTCCTCATTACTACTAGCAATCCTTCTTCATTTATAACCTATATAGAGCCATCTTATATGAGTGGGTCTCATTGGGTTGCCACATATGTACAAGATGGTGTGATCAATTATTTTGACAGTTTTGGGATGCCTCCTTTCCAAGAGATAGTAAATCATGCTAGAAGTAAGAATCTCACTCTCCTACATCAGGACAATTAGATACAAAATATAATGACAACAACATGTGGATATTTTTGTTTGTACTTTCTAATTGAAATGAATAAGGGCACAACAGAACCCAACATATTATGATCTACTAAGAGCATTTGATATGCACGATACAATAAAGAATGAGTGGTTCATAGAGAAGTATTTCAAAATAGCATAATCTATATCAAGTACATATATATATGAATAAATTCTGTGTATTTTGCCGAGAAGTTATTCCGCATTATATAAATGAATATGGTGTTTTAGAATGCTGTAATTGTGAACCACTAAGTGAAAGTGACTGTGAGTCGGATAGCAGCTCTAAAGATCCAACTTATGTACCTGACAGCCCTTAAATCAGACCACGTTCATTACCTCCCTATAAAGCTACCCCGTCAAAACGACGGGGCAGGTCCCAGACCATTTTCATATAACACATTATATATACAAATGGTGAAATCGTATTGTGTGAAACAAAAAAAAAAAACAAACAGAATGCGTGCCAGGCAGTGAAACCACTGTTAGAGCAAAGAATGGCCGACTGATGATGAAATGCAAATGTGCCGAATGTGGGATAACAAAATCAACATTTATCAGAGGGCAAACAGGTGGCCTTAGTTGGATGTTAAGACAGGCTGAGAGAACACAAAATGTGGGCAGAGAAATCAAAAAAGCCAAGAAGGACCCAGTCGGGTATCTTCTGGGCAAAATATACTAACCGGCTATTAATATAAAATGGTAAACTCTTATTGCGTGAAACAGAAAAAACAGAAAGAATGCGTATCTCGTTCTGAAAGACTTGTTACAACCCAAAATGGAAAGAAAATGATGTAATGTAAATGTGCCGAATGTGGAATAAAGAAAACAAAATTTATCGCGGAGGGCAAACAGGGGATGGAAATTGGATACGGCATTAGACACAGGAACTGAGATATTCTTACAATATAGTGTTCCATATATGGTTACAAAGAGTGGAGAAATGGCAAGATATTATAGCTCAGAAGCTCTGAGAAATAAAAAGCTCCAAGATAAAGTTTGCCACTGAATCGTAGGCAACAGTTACCAGCGCCGTACAAACGACTTATTGACGAGATCAAGCAAAACAAACTACGAGAGAACGATTGGAGAACAGACAATTTGACTAACAATAGACGACTTTTTAACTGTGACAACAGACGGATCGAGACGCACCAATTACTGATTACGAGTCTTCATAGCCAATAACATCACGGCTTAACTGACAGACGATCAATAACATCGTGACGTAATTAACCATGAGATCAATAAACTACTGTATAAGACCAGCAACAACATATGTAGACCAGCTGCGAAATGATACTGGTTTGAGCATTGCTGAACTGAAGAGCATCATGGGAAACCGGAAGGAATGGATGAAGCTAGTTGATGGAGTTCGAGTTCGCTCGAAATAAGTCAAGTAAGTCAAGTCATAATACCATCAACTGACATGATAGAACTCACTTTGACTCTCAGGAGATGACTACCGCACAGGTTGTCGAAACATCAGTCACTGTCAACAACAACAGTCCTATTCAGGACTACGTTCACCCGGACGATCAAACACAACCTACTTTCGAAATGACTCCTGGGTTCAAACCTTTCCCAGTTGTAGGCGATTATTTTATAGAAAAGGTAAGAAATACGCCAAAAAAGCAATTAGTGCGGGAATGGATAAGTTGTCCTCAAAAATCAGACCTGATCAACCAATTATATAAAACAAACAGAAAGGATCTTGGTGACCCAATGCCAGAGACTTATAAGAAAAACGGTAAAGTTTATTTAAAAGAGCCTTATAAGGGTAAAAAGGGCAAAGATGTTAGTACGCAAATGGGTGACACCATAGAAGTCATAGAAGAAATGACAAAAGAATTAACTGACATCTTAATAGACCCCCAAAATACAAAAAATATCAACAGGATCTAGCTAAATATGCTTGGGAACTAGCAGAAATATTTGGGTATAAGGGAACATTTAACCAATTCTTATCAGCACTCGGTTTAGGACAATACGGATCTGGTATCCTGGAAAAAGGTATCGATAAGCTTACATAAAGCGGTTTTGTTGGAAGTGCTTGGATTTAAAAGAAGCTGGAAACTAGCGTCAAATCCATGGAACATGGAAGGTCCAAAGTAAAAAGGTGATAAAATGCGCGTAGCAGCTTTGAAAAGATCCTATGATGCAGTAAAACGATTGGGTTACAAAGGATCGTACACTAGTTTTGCCAAAAACATTGGAGCTGTTAAAAAACCTGATTACACATTTCCTGGATTTGGTGGGAAAATTGGTGGTGATAATAGAGAGGTATTGGATAAAGCCAGTACTCCTGGTAAAGTTGCAATCTGGAATTGAAACATTGATTCCATCAACTAAACCCGTTTTTAAATGATACTGGTGTGGCGACATTGCCAAACCTGCTTTTGGTACAGATCATGGAGTTTTATGACGCCCTACTAAGGAGGAAGAGAAAAAGGTGGAAATAATCAAAAAAGGATCCAATCCTGAGTTATTTTTCAAGCTCACAAATGGCGGTCGGATATACAAATCCACATTCGTTGGAAAAATCCCGGGCAATAAAAGAAATGGGGGAAACTAGATAATAACCCAACTACGTGGAAACCAATGTTAAAAGAAAAATATGATATTATTGTTGATGACCATTTTTGCGAAAACAATCCAGTACAATAAAAGAGGTACAATGAATTAACCAAATCTTTGGAAGATGCAATAAAACAAGCATTTGTAACAAAAGGAGGGGCTATAGACATCCACAAGCAAATTGGTAAATTACCAATACCGAAAAAAGGTTGGAAATTACCAGGACGTAAATATACAGGCCCATACAACGATTTTGAAAACCAGGTAAGATACAATACAGAAACAGGTTAAATATTAGAAATATATGATCCACCAACTGGGAGAACAGACGCTATTGCCATGCAGCATGACGTTGATTATAAAGTCTGTGGTGATAACCGAAAGTGCAAACATAAAGCTGACCGAAAAATGGTAAAATCGCTTGATGCCATTCCGGATAATAAAAGGCAATGGGGCCATTGGCTGGCTAGAAATGTAATCAACACTAAACAGAAAATCGGGCTTGGTTTAAGTGGGAAAAGCCGTCGAGTGAAGTAAACTAGCAACAGCAATTAGCAGATGAGCTACATAAACCCATAAAGCGCAACTTTAATCGGTGGCGTGTTATTGTAAACGGCATCGACAAAATTTGGTGCTCTGATCTCGTTGAAATGCAACAGTTCAGCAAATAGAACAAGGGTTACAGATATCTTCTGATGGTATTAGACTTGTTCTCCAAATATGGCTGGATTTTCCCGTTGAAGGATAAAAAAGGAGAAACTGTCGCTGAAGCCTTCAAAACTATCCTCAAAGAAAGCCGTAAACCACAATATCTATGGACTGATAAAGGGAAAGAGTGTTGTAACGAACATGTGAAGGAACTGTTGGAAAAAGATAATATAACACTATACTCAACCGAGAATGAGGAAAAATCTATGCGAAACATGGAACCGTACATTTAAAACCAAAATGTGGAAGCAACTGAATTTATTGTCCAGGGTAATACCGTCTATTTAGACATACTTAAAAAAATACTGGAGCAGTATAATAACACTAAGCACAGTTCCATTAAAATGACACCTGTAGGAGCTAGTAAAAAGAAGAATGAAAGTGCCGTGTATTTCATTCTATATGGCGATATGAAACAATTGTCATCCAAACCCAAATTCAAGGTTGGCGATAAAGTCAGGATGAGTAAATACAAAAGAAAAGTGTTTGACAAAGGCTACACACCAAATTGGACTGAAGAAATATTCCTGGTCGATAAAATCCAATCCACAAATCCAGTCACCTATAGATTAAAAGATCTCAACAACGAGGAAATACAAGGGAGCTTTTATGAGCCTAAATTACTGAACGCAAAACAAGATGTATTCCGCATTGATAAAGTCATTCGGAGGGATTATAAGAAGAAACAAGCTCTTGTAAAATGGTTGGGCTATAGTGACGACTTTAATTCCTAGATTCCACTGAGCAGCATACAAGATTTATCTAACTAATATATATAAATGGACGATCATATAAGAAAGTTGGATATTAAGATCCAGAATAAGAAAGCTGAGGTTAATGGATTACTCACTAAAATCCAAACATTGGAAGAGATTGCCACATTAAAACACACAAAATTGGTTGTGACAAAGCTGGAAGCAGCGGAGATGTCATTAACAGGCGTCCTAGGAGTGATCTTTGAAACGGAGGAGGAGAAAGAGTAAATGGTTTAAAGAGATATTGATATAATATATATTGATGGTATATATGTTGGAAGAGAAATTTATCTATCAAGATATAAATATCGAACTGACTTCGTATATTGATAATAAGCAAATTGTTTGGTTCAAAGCAAACGACATTGCCTAGATCCTTGGATATAGTGACACAGATAAGGCTATCAGAAAGCATGGGCCGGTGGAGGACAAATTTAAAGGTCCCGCCAAAACGTCAGGGGGTTGGCAACTGTTCTTTTTTCATAAATGAAGCCGGTTTCTACTCCCTCATCTTATCCTCAAAATTGGAAACAGCGAAAAATTCAAACATTGGGTAACATCACGAGTCCTCCTATCCATCAGAAACACCCTGCTAGCAGAGGCTTTTCCCTTGTGTTTCTCAGCGTTGTACTGCCATTCTCTTCGCGGTTTTGGCTGCTCGCGTTTTGTTTTGGTTGTTTCTGTGCCGAGGAAAAGACCTCTGCGTCTTTTCCTCGGCACAGAAACAACCAAAACAAAACGCGAGCAGCCAAAACCGCGAAGAGAATGGCAGTACAACGCTGAGAAACACAAAGGAAAAGCCTCTGCTAGCAGGGTACATCAGAAAATACCGCATTATACTTTTTTCCATGCACATCATTTTGCCATCTCCACCCGCAAATAGCAAAACCTAGACGAGGCGGGCGGAGAGGAAAGGTTACAGCAGTCATAACAGATAATATAATAATTGTAAAGTAACTAAATAAACTATCTGGATAAGTAAGAATTACTGAAAAACAAGCTAAAGTTACAAAATATATAGTCTTACAGAATGATATTACAAGTGTTGGGAGTTACTTCGGCGGGGACAGCTCTTCTAGCGAGAGGACACCAAGACTCTGAGGAAGCTTTGGTACTTTTCTTCTTTTTAATTTCTGACGGCTACATCAATTACTTCAGCTCAGCTTCTTACGACGGCTAATAACACTCCTTTTTTTAACCATCCAACTATACAACTTATATAAGCATAGGAGAGGTACGTTTAGGCTTGCTGATTATGAGAGTTACGAAAGCTATTCCGAATTCCCCCCAACGAATTTCCCGCTGTTAACAAAGTAAAATAAACAATCCTACAAGAAAACCAATGAAAGCCCAACAGCTAATTTCACGAGGCTAAACCCAAAATCAAAACAGGAACTCTGATGTAGGTAACAAGCAAGGTCAGCAATGGTCCCAAAACGTACCCACTTAAAACTGATTATCAAACTCAATTAAACCCCAAGCTTGATGACACTTCTGTCGACAAACCCATTAAAAAAAGGTAATAACACTCAAAAACCTGTTAACGCATATATTGGTTAACCTTGACTCTCAAACCCAAACATAACGAAACTTAAATCACGAGAAGAACAAAGAACAAACAGAACTGTCATCAAAAATCCTTATGATAATAATCAAAAATAACCATAAGACTACTTCATAACACAAGCAAATTTACTAGTAACAGAACCTATTGATTATTAGTACATTGAGTCAAGGATGCAGAATTTGCCATTTTTTGTAGGAGAATGGGCACTTCACCATAATCGTCCTCTGCTTCCATTATCGAGAGCAAAAAGTCGTGAAAATTTTTCTTAAAAGCTCCTTTGGAGAGTTGACAAAATTCGTTAGGAATTGCGTTCCAAAGTTTGTGCTTTGAATTAGCTTTAGTGAAGAAATCACAGATGTTAGACGGAGCATTCATGCAGGAAACGTCAAACATTGTAGAAGATACTTTTTCAGCATATAACATTTGTAAGGGTAGAATTTTCGAGGAAATAAATAAAGGCACAGCATGGGCTCTAGGTTCATAAAAGAACATCAAACGAAGGACTCGTTTTTGAAGCACGAGAATTTTTTGTAAATGGGTTTTGGCAGCTTGACCCCAAGCCGCCAAACCATATGTCAGATGAGGCAAGATCAATGATTGATAAATATGTAAAAGGGTTGTACGTGGGACGAAGTGCCTAAGACGGGCAACAACACCAACAGTTCTGCATATTTTTAATGCAACATTATTAATTTGAAATTTCCAGCTTAAATTGCTGTCCAATAGGACGCCAAGATATTTAACATGACAACAAGGTTTATTTGAACTGCAAAATTGCTAATGATATTTAAACAATAAATAAATTAAAAATACATACAGTTGCTGGTCACCCAAAATAACTAAAAAGTTAAACTAGTTGGGTGACCACATTTATTAATTTAAAGTAAATATCTGGTCAGAAAAGAGGCATTTACATTTTACTCACATAATTAAGGAAGTAGATTACAGAACAAATAATTCTTAAGCATTTAAGTACAATAAAAAAGATAGTAGTAGAGAAAAAAAATACCCAGAATATAGCAATTACTAGAAAAGTTAATAGAAATTAATGAAATGCAATGATAATTCTCTTTTAAATGAGTAAGGAGTCTTAAATCTCTCATCAGTCTCATTCCATAGAATAGGTCCATTGTAACGAATGTTGAATTTGCCATAGTTTGTTCGAATTTTCGGTACATAGAAGGTTGACCTAGTTGCTAAGCGAGTGTTAACATTGTGCTTATCTGAAGTTTTAATAAAAAAGGAGTCGAAAATCTTTGGTAATTTGCCGTTGAAGAATTGGTGCATGAAGTAAAGAGTTTGAAGTTTGATATGATCCTGAAGTTTTAGAAGTTTGAGTTGAGAAAACATATTTTCCCATTCAATAGCCTGAACATCAAGTAAGAGGTCTTCCTGAACAAGAGTAGAGTAATCACCTAAGTATCTGGTCCCATTGTTTGATGTCCAAGATAGGGTATTAAGGAATAAAAAATTTGGCAAATGATCTGTTAGATCACAAACCAAGTTACCACTAATAGAAAAGAATTCATTCGAATTAAAGAAAATATTATCTATTAAAGTTGCTGTGTGATCAGTAATTCTTGTAGGTTGGAGAATATGTGGCAAGAAATCATAGGAAACTATTGTATTTATAAATTCCTCAGTTATCTAGCAGTCTTCAAAGTTTAAGAGATTAATGTTGAAGTCACCATAAATAAACATAGTTTTTTTTCTTTTGAAATTTTGTCTAATGTTGAATAAAGATGCTTGGTAAAATCCTCAGGTTTTCCACTTGGGTGCCTATATAGGACAGCACACATTAAATTTTTATATGGGTAACGGTTAATCTCAATCCATAGCGATTCAAATTCGTTAGTAATAAAACAGAGGTCTTCTCGAACATTAAATGGAATCCCTTCTTTAACATAGAAGCCCACGCCACCAGCATTAGTTAAGGTTGGCTTTGAAATAAAGTTGTATCCATTGATAGTGATGTTTCTGGCTGGATCACAACTATCTTTTATCTTTGTCTCAGAGAGACCAATAACATCAAAAGCATGCTGAAGTTCTGATAGTAGCATGGTCATACCATCATGGTTAGCGGAAAGGCTTCTAATGTTGAAGTGAATAGTAGAGAAAGAGAGCGTGTGTTTGCTCTGATTAAGATCCTCATTATTAAGAAAGTCTTCTAAAGTGTAATATTTAAAGTCAGTCTGCTGCATGAAATTATTTTCGACATCATGATGGTTGAGACTGGATATCTTGTCAAGTTTAGATAAGAGTTCGAAACGTGGTAAATTATCTATATTTGTAAAATTCATAGCATGTAATAAAGAAGTGTAACATAAATAGGTAACTTAACCAGTTTGGCTGGCTGAGGATGAATGAACTCCACCATCTTGCTTCAGGATATCCAGGTCAGACGTCTTCAGTATGGCAACAACAGGACTTTCTGAATCTTTCCGAAGATAAGTACGACCATAAAAAGTCAAGATGAACTTGTACTTTAGATCCTTCTTAACTTTGAGACTTTCTTTAAATAGATCCTTATTGGCTTGAGTAAGATTTTCCGAGATGTAAATTTTGTTTTCCGAATATCTAGCAAGATCCAAGTCTCTTGTCGATTTATCTCGTAAGAGTTTTCTTCCTTTATAAAAGTGATCCCTCGTCTCCCTCCATACAAACTTCACTATAATATTAGGGGTCCTTGAGCTGGTGTTCGAGGAAGCTCGAGGTCCTTCTCTTACCGCAGCACTGTAAGATGGTTTTGGCAATCGATGACTCACTGATATATCATCTTTCGTTATATCTAATCCGATTAATGAACCAACCTTTATCACAATGTTGTCCGTGTTTTCTTCTTTCACCTCAGGCATACCAGAAATCTCTACACATTCTCGGCGGGAATATTGTTCCAAATTGTTTAAACAGGTTTCACAAGTTTGCAATCTGTTGGTCAGAGTAGCGTTTTCAGCTTCTAGACTCGCATTTCTTGCTTCGAGTAGCTCAAGTTTTGTATGTAGAGCCGTATAATTGTCGTTCATTTGCTTAACAAGGTCATTCAACTTCGCTTGAATTGGTTGAAGCTTGCTGTCGAGGAGAGATTCAAATTCCTTGATTGTTGGCATTTCATTTGCAAGACGTAAGGAAATCGTAAAGAACACTACAACAGAAAAGTGAAAAGCTGATAACATGTAGAATTAAGTCGAAGATATCGAAAATAGCGCTGTAAATTGTAGAAATTTTCCGAAATTCACCGAGAGCAAAAAATGGTCGACCGCCATCTTTGCTGACCGCTAACATGGTCCTCGTACTGAAGCGTGGTGGGAATTTGAGAACAGTTATCGATCATTTCAATGTTAACCGAGTAGTTCAACTTACGTTGATATGGACGAAAGATAACATAGTTCGACTTTTTAGCATTGAGCGTTAACTTATTTGCTTTGAGCCAGTCAGAGACTTTGAGCAGTTCGCTATTGACGGTTTTTTCAAGAGATTTCAAATTAGAGTCAGCATACAGCAAGCTCGTGTCATCAGCAAAGTGATAGAATGACAATTTCGCTGAAGAGTTGTGAATATCGTTAATATAGATTAAGAATAACAGAGGACCAAGCACAGACTCCTGTGGGACACCACATGAGATCATACATTCGGTAGATAAGTTAAAACCCACTTCAGTTACTTGTGAACGACCGAGAAGGTACGAGGCAAACCAAGCATTAATAATTCCTCTGATGCCATAATGATTAAGTTTTTGAAGCAAGATTAAATGGTCGACGGTATCAAAGGCCTTTTTTAAGTCTAAAAAGATCCCGCAAGTGAAAAGTTTTTGGTCCATATTGTTTTGTATGACATTAACAATATCAATAATGGCATGTTGCGTGGAGTGGTTTTCGCGGAAGCCATACTGTGACATAAATAGAATATCGTTTTTACCAAGATAGGATTTGAGGCGGTGGTACATTAATTTTTTAAATATCCGATTGAAAATAGACAGTAATGATATCGGACGATAATTACCAGGCTCAGTCTCATCGTCATTTTCGTACACAGGAACAACTTTCGCTTTTTTCAGTTTGAATGGAAAGATGCCCTTTTGCATAGATATGTTTATGATGATGGAGAGAGGGCCCGAGACGACGCATCTTGCGTCAGTTAAAATACGAATCGGACAAGAGTAGAGACCGTAAGTTTTATTTTTAGGGATCAAAAGTATCTCACGCTCCAGGGGCGTAGCTAGGGGGGTCCTGGGGTGCCTGTGACCCCCCCTTGGTAGGCCTTCTTTTGAGCAAACAACCTACAATATTCAGGTGGCGAAAACGCCATGACAATATCTTGGCTGTAAAAGCCATTGTTGAAAAGCCCACTTTTTTAAAATTTGTTTTTTTGTAAAGTATTTTCGTCAACGGCTCTTGTCTTTAGTTAATAAGGGCCTTCATGCCCCGATAATACGACTGAGCCCGCTGGTACACGTGGGGAAAGCAGCGATATAAACCATATATAGTCGGTGATCCCCGGATGGTGATCTGGTGAGTAGCCTCTGTGACCCCCCCTTTGAAAAATCCTGGCTACGCCCCTGCGCTCAATTTCCTCTGGCGTAACTGGATCAAAGAAGAAAGAGCTTGGATTATAACTGGGAGACAAGTATTCGGCAAAATAGCGAGATGAACGAGGTACGCGTGAAGCTAGGTTTTTACCCACCGAAGAAAAGTAGTTATTGAAGATGTTAGAAATCTCAAGAGGATCGTTAGTTAAGCTGTTATCATCAGGACGTTTAAGGGAAGAAATGAAGCTAAATGACTTGTTTTCTATTCTTTTTGTCATTAATTAGCCTATTTATTCCATTCCAGGTGTTTTTCATACTGTTTAAATTTTCGGCAAAGAATGCATGATAATGATTCTTTTTACTCAGCCGAGTAAGACTATAAATTTTATTTCTGTATATTTTATAATTTACAAGATCACCCGATTGGAGGAGAGAATTTTTTGTTTTGATGGATTTTCTAAGGCCACTAGTTATCCATGGTTTAGAGAACTGCTTAAACTTGCGATTTGAAACAGTCCTTAAAGGAGCATGTTTGTCAACGAGTGCCAATAGTGTATTGTAAAAGTAAGAAAATTCAGTATCGACATCAAGCTGATCGCTAAAGTTAGTTTGGCTTACCAAAGCATCAGAGAGTTCAGAGTTGAACTTGCTCCTGGAATAACCAGAAATGTCTCTGCGTTTTTTATTTCCGCGTTTTGGCCACTGAATAAAATTGTGAAATACAGAATTGTGAATAGTGATCTCTTATGTCAGAGATAATATTCCCACTGGTAATTTCAACATCAACTTTGTTTGTTAGAATATTATCAATTAGGGTGGCTGAGTTGTTGTAAACACGTGTTGGTTTGTCAATAGTTGGGATAAATGAAAAGCTTTGAAGAGAAAGTAAGAAGTCCTGAGCATAACAGGAAGTTTCGTCATGAAGGAGGTTTATGTTGAAGTCGCCCATAATATATATTGATTTGTTTGAGGTAATTAGTCTTTCAAGTTTATCATCAAAATATTCTTGGAAACGTTTGGGAGAGTTATGTTGTCTATATATGATACCACGAATGATGTTACTTTTCTGTGGAAGTTGAATTTCGATCCAAAGTGACTGGAAGGCTTCATCAGATACTTTTTCAATGACAGTATATTTCAGGGAATCATTAATATACAAGCCAACACCTCCAGAAGCTAGAGGTGTCGGCACATATTCGAAAACATATCCAGGTATGCTTGGCCGATTAAAATCCATTTCTTTACCACTGACTATTTTAGTTTCTGAGACTCCTATAACGCTAAATTCGAAATTTAACTCGTCCAATAGATGAACTTGAAAGTTTTCAAGATTTCGCTTAAGACTCCTGATATTATTATGTAAAAGAGAGAAGCTCGAATAACTGACACGACTGGGAAGTTCACTTTTAAATTTGCAGAAACTATATGAGAATAGTATCGACTATGAATACGATGATTATAGAGACTATCACCCGGATTGGTGTCTTCAAGTGCGTTTAGCTTGAAAAGATTAAGGTCATAAATGCTAGAGAGTTTTTCTAGGTATTTTTTGTTCGGCAAATGGGAAGGTAAACAATCATTGAATTGACCATGAGCTAAGTTTACATTTAATCCAAAATATGGGAGCTCACGGAGTAAAGATAGAGTATCGCGAGAATTTTGATCGTTAGCACTCATGAATAAAACTAACTAAAGTAGATCATAATAAATACTTATCGAACCGATAATGTCAGGTGTCCGGGACAAGTCGCTGTAGACTACCAATGTCCGTTATCTATATTGGTCGGGAACCCTCACTCTTGCATAAATAAATCGTGGAATTCTTGGCCCAGCAGAAGCGGTGGCTAAATTAACCAAATTTGGGCTATATTTGGCTGTGTATTTCAAGAGAATAAAAAACGGTAGCGAGGCCACATTACGGCCAGTTGTTGGTCAATCCTCACAGTTTCAAAAAAAATTTTCCGGGGGGAGTCAACTGCTAAGGAATGCATGGAATTCAGGAAGATATGGGGCGTGGTCAGGTCCCCTTCAAATCAACTCAAGGCTCAAAACTGAAACGGGATTTATTATTTCAAGATAACATTAGGTATGCAAAAAATATGAGCAAAAACGCAAGTTTTCACCGCAGTGCGCATTCTCATTTTGAATTGTTACAATTTTATGAACAAAATTATAAATTTTTACCTTGATAAAACTTGAGAATCCTTAACTCGGGAAATATTTTTCTCCAGAGTGCGCACTGCGGTATAAATTTTCCTTCTTCTATTTACTTTTGCCCTGCCAAGTTTGAAACGCCGACGATTTATCGTTAAGTAGCAAGATCGAAAAACATAGTTCCCCATATTGGTGTATTCGGCTGTTGTAGTTGTAAATCGGCCATAAATTGCAGAAAATTTCTCATTTCTCATCGCCTCGTGCTTATTTCGATGGCAGCCATGTTTGCTGTGTCCACAGTAAGTATTTGCAGCGGTCAAACATAAAATACTCCCCCATATAAGGTAAAGTTGACCATTTTTGTTTAACTATTTTTCCCGGAAAACCAATGAGGGGGCGGCATGACGCCTTCACCTAGCAACGACACCTCGCTAGCCATGTTGACAGCTAGACGACATTCGCTAACCTTTGTTCGACAACTCGTTCGGTAGACGATTTTTAAGAGAAAATATCACACAGATTTACACATATAGAAATTTATTTATCACAAAAGAGTTATATATAGAGAGAGTTTTATTTATCAACGAAAGAAGTATATCTATTGATGGCCAGTGGCGATCAGTAAAGACTGGTCAAGAAGTCGTCACGAAGTTCGTGGCTTGGGAAGCGCTTCAAGAATTCGCCTGAACACTGGACTGCTTGAAGACGCTGGGTGGAAAATCTTGTCTCGCGAATCTGGAAATCGATTAACGTACGTGGATCCAGAGGGTAGGAAATTCAAGAGTTCGAAAGACGTAGAACGAAAACTAGAGACTGATGGAATACTCGATCAATTTGTGAAGGAGAATAGCTCTAAAGTCGCCAGTATAAAGTGTCGTCACAAGCAAAGATTGCATGGAAGATTCTGATGAAGATTACAAACCACCACTGAAAAAAACAACTACTGAAGATCATGTCAAATCTGGGTGAGTATTTTCTCTGGTCGCTTCTAGTAATGTTCCATTTTCCTTTACATAAAATTCAAAAATTTGAAGTGATATTTTAACATTTCATGATTTATATTTTATTTTGTCAAATTGTGAACTCTTTCTTCACATGGAAATAAAGCTTATTTTTAAATTTTTTGTTTTATCTGCAGTTTGATCATTCCAGAGGGAATTTATTTACCAAGGAAATTTATTTACCCGTTCTCTCTGAAACCTGTCAACGAAATTTTTGTCAATAAATTTCTATATGTGTAAATCGTACACGTGTATTGATCGATCCGCCGCCATGGTCAAAGAGGGTCATTTGTATCGGATGACAAGGTTTTATGCCAGCGATCTGTCAACGGGACCATCCTTGGGGAATTCCAAAGCACGAGGATAGTGTTTTGGGCGCAGTATGGCGTCTTACTTTTCCCGCTAAATCGGCCCTAGAAACGAAAATTCGCTCTCCTATATCTCGGTAGAGTTTGGTTGTATCGACCTGAAACTTTGCATGCGATTTTTTGTTGACTTTGCCTATTAGCTGAAAAAAAATTACGGCAATCCGAAAGAGTCACTTTAGCCTCCAGGAATACCTTAAATTTCTTCGCTTCAAACAACAGTTGTTGTTTTTTGGGGGTGAGGTGATCGAAGATTCTGACTCTGTCAAGAACACCAGCAGCAGACAGACCGATGGGTTGATTTGAGAGGCACTTTGTCGAGTTTCCATAACACTTGCTTTTGCAAGGCGTCTTACAAATTTACAGATGACCGGTTTCGGAGCGCCATTTTGCTGCCTCGAGGGGACGCGATGAGCAATGGCAATGTCCGACAGAAACACTTCTGCTCCCATCTCCTGGAATAATTTTACGCATAGGGAGCTTGTTTCAGTTGCGGTTTCACTGCTTTTCTCTGGCAGGCCAATTATTTTTACATTAAATTGGTAGCTATATTCCTCAACCTCGTCAATGGCGTTGCCAACACGTGTGACTTCAGCGCTAAGCTTATTAAGACGACGGCTTAATGCCTTGAGTTGATCAACGACACCAGAATTAGACGCTGTTAGGTCGTCGCATTCGTCGCTCAGATATTGTAGACTACGAGACACGATTTCATCATTCGAAGCATTATTATTGCTATTACCAGACGTAGCAGCTGCTTCAGCACCAAAGGTAATGGCCGAGTCGACCCGAACCTTCTCTTTCAGCTGCGTTATTTCCTTCGAAAGGGCGTCGACCTTATCCTTTAAATCTTGATTTTGTTGCCTTACTGACTCTTTTGGCATGATTTCAGTGAAAATTATTAACAAAAGGACAGTAGAAAAACCAACCTCGTTCCCAGGTTCTCTCTCCTACCCGTCGAGAGACCCTGGTTGGGTCTGGTCACGTGTCTCCCAGAATCTGGGAGATTACAAGCAAACGACTTGGGGGAGGGGCAGATAAGTGTGAGATTTGTCTCTACAAAGCGTAGACGTCGAGGTCAGTGGAAACTGTGTATCCAACCTTGTCTAAAGGGTCCTGTTTTTTATAGTTCCCGGACTAGTGAAGACAAAACCTCGAACGCCGAACCTTTGACAGCGAAAGCGTAACTTCCTGCAGAATATCTGGATGTTTTCTTGGATGTTGCAAAGGAAATCACGGATTCACCACTTGTGCAGTCAAAAATATTTTAGGCGGTTGTATTCATATCGAAACGCAGTAGACTTGAATTGCCATTTCTATGTTATGGAGGCCACCTTTAGAAAGCAAATGTATGTATTTTGAAAACTATCATTATGCAGTTCGAAGGGGAGCCGAAAAGATGTATCAAGCGTTGCCGTCCTCACCGACCTCGAAAATATTAAAATCAAACAGAAGCAACAGGAAGAGAGAATACGCCGCCCGGACTCAGTTTGATTGTTCAAATGAAAAGAGGTAAACAGAATCTTAGAAGAGTATATTTTTATCCAACGGCTCTGTGTTGTATTTTTGTCGTCGTTTGACCGTGAATGTAAAATGAATCCTCTGCTCTCAATGTAACTGCTTTGTTTTGTCCCCGCTAATGGTTTAGGTTTTGCATGTACTGATTCGGGCCGATTACCAGCCGCTGTCACCGACAAACATTGATTCTTTCAATGCAAGTTCAACGAACAGGGATTTTCCCTTCAATGCGGATAAACACGCGCTTGTGTCTTTCTCAGGATCGTAGATTTTAGTATCTAATTGTTGTCATCGGTTTAACTGCGATAACACGAGTTTTTTATTTCTCCGCTGGTAATTCGCTTGTTTATCTGGTGATAGCTCTGTTTAGGCAGAAATTTCCCGAATTTCAGTTATAGTTGGAGGCTTAGCAAATCTGTCTTGCCCTTTCGATCATTGCGTGAACGGTGAAAACCTAACTAGACAAAAAAATTGAGACACAAAGGACTCCTCCCTCGGAATTAATTTTGTTCTGGGACCACGTGACCAGACCAAACCAGGGTCTCTCTCTCTCTCACTCCAGGCGGTGTGCGTCACGAGATTCGACCAATCAGAATGCGTCATTTGTAGAGTGATTTTCGCGCTTGGAAAGAGCTATTTTGAGAGGCATATGTGGTGAAATTTTCGCTCTATTCCAAGTTTGTGTATGAAATTTCGACACTATACCGCCTTGAAAAGTTGTTGGAACACTTTATCTTGCTAGCAGTTGCGTTAGTTTTAAAAATTTTGCTTTCTTGAGTGTTTGTGACAAGTTTGAATTGCTCGGTCATGTGCAAGCCGCCATGATGATTTGAGTGTTATTTTCGCTGCTCTTGTTGGATTCATTGCTGGTTACTGGTAGCTGTTTTATCGGATTATTTCGGTGAATATGTTACTTCAACCTTTCTTCTTTGTAAATTTTGGGGTCTACCCGGGTCTACCCCTGTTAGTTTCCCCGTTATGAGGCGTTGAAACTGCCTTGGAATGAAGGCATTCTCTCAGCCAAACAGCACAACTCCCGGGAAAACGGGCTGAGAAACTTGCCGAAGCGAAAGCCGACGTGAAGCGAGTAACGCAAAATCCAGGAAGAGTTTGTTTCATTTTAAACCAGAAAAGGTAAATAAGTCTGAATATTGTGATAACCTTTGGAAACAAAACACTTTTCATAAAATAATTTGTATGCAGTGTGTACTATGTGTATGCAAATCTTCATGTAGAGATTTAAAAATCTCTACCAAAACACAAGACCATTATCAAAGATCTAGACAACTTCATACAGGATTTTCAAACTGTGGGGTTAGGTTTAAAACAAAATCGATACACTGCGCTCACTTTAATGAATGTAAAGGCAAGATTGTGGTTTATTTCTGCGGCCGTAGCTTCGGTGAAATTCCCATTGTGCTGTAGTTGTTCGGGCGCTACTTTTGGTCTGTTTTTCCCTTGCCTATAGAAGATTTATTTGCTCATAAGAATTACAAACAGTCACTGTTTGCAAAATAATATAAAATTGTCGATGAAAATAAAATTGTTATGAGAGACGATGCAAGATTTCTCACCTTGCTCTTTGTTCGCGCTTCCCCTCCTTGTCCGGTTAATAAAGTCCATCAAACGTTACTTTCAAATGGACGAACATTTTATTTAAGCAAATCCAGGTATGAATTACAGATCTCTTTCACTCTTCTGAGATAGAAATATACATATAAGCACAGCACTAAACAGTACCTAAAATCTTCTGAGAAGCAGGAAATCGCCCCCTAAAATCGGCTAAAATCGCACCTTCGATAGTCTCCGAATCGCGATAAACTTATGGAAATAACCATATGAAGCCAATAGCAAGCATCTAAGGCCAGTATGAGATCTTGAAAATTCTCCAAATAGCTCTCCTCAATGTTTTTCAGAAAAGGAAGCAGTATTTTGATCCCGGGTTTTGATCCATCATCTCTCTCACGAGATGCGAACTCGACCGTGTCACGATTGAAATGAGGCACATAAACAGTTTTACCCATGAACCTTTGTGGGTCGTGACGCACACCGCCTGCTCTCGCTCCGTAGGGACGGGTAGGAGAGAACCCTGGGAACGAGGTTGTAGAAAAACAACTTCATTAAGGTAAGAAGCGGGAGCTCAAAATTAAGCGTCCATCTTGGCTCCTGACCGCTGACCAAATATGGTCAGTACAAACTATATGATAATCCTTATAATAAGATGTTCATGATTGGCAATGAGACTGACCTCCATTCCTCTATTATAAAGTGGTGGATATGATAAAGAGATTCTATCCTGATACTAGGATACTGAGGACAAGAGACTTGACTCATATAGAAAAGGATACACGAAAGGCCAGCCAGACCTGATGATACTCAACTATCACAAAGAGTTTGAGGGCCTAGGCATAGAATTCAAGAGTCCCACAGGCAATTACCGTGTTTCATAAGCTCAAAAAGAGATTCAAAAGCGGTATGTGGAAAATGGCTATGCTTATATCCTGCATAATGACTATGACAAGATCTGAAAGGTGAGAGGAATGGTAGGTGGGGAGTGGTACATGATTTCTAAGGGAATTTTCGGGACAACGTTGATCATTACAACTGATGACGTCATAAGCCGTAGAATGGATCTGGATCAGCATGGGCTGTTCCATCCTCGGAGACCCAGGGGCAGATAGTGGGGACGAGGAAAAGTCTAAACGGGCGGAAAAATATATGGCACGAAGAAAAGTAAAGAACGGCGAGAAGAGCCCCTGGGGACAATGTCTTACCAGACCAGTTCCAAACGGTCGCCGCCGTTCTGGCTTCTGATTGGTGCCAGAAAACACAAGTTTTCTGGCACCAATCAGAAGCCAGAACGGCGGCGACCGTTTGGAACTGGTCTGGTAAGACATTGTCCCCAGGGGCTCTTCTCGCCGTTCTTTACTTTTCTTCGTGCCATATATTTTTCCGCCCGTTTAGACTTTTCCTCGTCCCCACTATCTGCCCCTGGGTCTCCGAGGATGGGGCTGTTCATGGGGGAATAGGTTAAGCTTCACCGGCGAAAAATGTCTGATTGGTCGTCGCGCGACCACGTGACATTGCCAAATTCAAAATGGCGGCAATACCTCCATACTTTGTTTATTCCAGTGGAAAGAAGGTTAATTGCGGTTGCAAATGCACATCGGATATTTTTAGAATAGCCTAGACTTTTTATTACCCTTTTTCACCTATTCCTATGAAATTCGTTTCCTGCGATGCTCGCGATTTGGCCGGTTTTCGGGATTCAACTTCGGATCACGAAGGACAATAATGTTTCTGAAAAAAGCAGGGTCACCAGAAAGAACGGCCTTTGTTCACAGCTCAATGCAGCAGATAAATAAGACACTATGGGTCCTTTGAAATTGCCTAGACACCTGGTAGTTATTTTATTATTATTTTTTCTCTAAAAGGTAAGCAAAAATACTTTTTCTCCAGCAACACTTTCCAATTTACAAAAAAAGCTTGAACAAGAGCTAAATGAACTTTAGTGTCTGCATTCAGTCTTTTCATTGAGAACGGGTGCAATTTTAATATCAAAACTTTAAAGCCGTCTTTGACCGAGCAAGACTTTTTTTCTTTTCAATGGTTATTGTACTTGATCTGCAAAAGATAAGGAAATTTTTAAAATAAGGGCAATACTAAATACTATACTTTAAAAGAAGAGAACTTTGATTCAAGTGTTAGTTGGAAAAAATACTGATTATATTTTTTTAGTATATGAAGGTTAAAAAAAGTGATGCATACAGTCTAAAGTGCTACAAAGGAGTAAAAACCCAGATCTTTCCATAAATAAATTTTATTGACACTGTCAGGGACATGTGCTTTCCTTGAGTACACATTTTTTCGTTAAAAAATCTTGTTTGTGACGCTGCACTTTGTTTGATGCAGGATCAATCAATCTTTTCTGAAGAGAAAAGAAAAGTAAAGTATGTTAACATGTCAGATACTTCAACACTGCCTTAGCCAACAACTAAGAAGAAACTGAACTTCAAATAAAAAAAACAAAGTGAAAACTACTTCACTGTGAAACAACTTGAACAACCACTTCAAATATATATCACATTAAATTCATGCAAAATGTAGACCTGATGAGAAGTTTATGGGAATAGAGACAAACGATAATTACAATGAAACTATAATTTTTGAATGAGATCTGTGAGTGTCCTCTCATAATTCTGACAGAAGATTAAAATTGGAAACTGCACATCCTACACAACTGCATTCATCAACATGATCCAAAGAAAATTTCATTAAGACTCAAAGTTTACTCCAAGCTTTAAACTCCTGTAAGTTTAATTTGTGATGATTTTTTTTATCTTGGAAAGAACTTTTGAATACTTAGTAGCATGTGAACTCTGTCATTCATTTTATAACTTGGCTCCCAAAAAATTTAAGCCAAAAACGATGCATATAAAAACAAAAGCATTAACAGACAAATTACCCTGTTCATCTCCTTCCAGGATCCAATTTTCAAGCAAAGAAGCACCCCCACTGAAAGCCTTGTGTGTGTAAAATCTAGTACTAAAAAATGTACACGGGGGAAATCATGTCCGTAAGTAGGGTTCCTAACGAGGAAAGTAACAAGTAACTCGTTGTGTGTATAATACCAAGCCAAATTTATGAGCAAAATAATCTAAACTTCGATCTTTCAATTATAAAATTGCACAAGTTGTGCACATTGTAAACAGAATTTTTTTACAAATCAAAATGTTGCTGGACCTATCGAACTGTAGCTCCAAGACGTTCAAAGCATTTTAATGAAAACACTCTCACATTTTCTCATTCGACAGTTCGGATAAAACTCAAATTTCTGTAACATACAAAGCTGTAGTAATGTGCAACAACAATGAAATGTGCACCGATCGACAAAATCACGTTACGAACACAGGAAAAAATAACGGATTCCCATTTTTGGATATTTTAGGGTATTTAAGGTGGTACATTCCTCAAAATCACTATTATTTGATATGTTCTTTTGCAAAAGTATTCCCAGGTATTCTTAAACTATGGCATGAGATGAGTATATTTTTATACTTTTTGTCTTGTTTAGTTGCCATGGCAACCAATAATGCTAAAAATAAACCCCCTGGGATAACCAGTACAAAAACACTTCTATTTCCAAGACATTACAAGGAAAACTGCTGAAACTTTTGGAATTTCATCTACATACTCTTTTTTATGCAATGAACTAAAGGCATTCTTATCAGGCTAATAGATACAAAATTATTGCAATAAACATATTGATATTCAAAGTAAACTGAATTAAGGATCCAGTTTTGGGCCCTCAGACAACAAAGATTACACCAAGATAAATGATTGTAGTTCATTGCATGTAAAAACATACAAAGATTTCTCACTCCAAAAATGAGAAGAATTGGATAAAACCATGAAAAGTTATGGTTGCTAGAGTGTTCATAGTTCCGCGAAATATAAAATTATGAGAAAAAATGGATTAAAGTTTGAGAAATAGAATTCGCAATGACTGTAACAGAGTTTCCACATAGACAACTCTCTAGAACTGTCCTGAGGCATAGTTCACACCCTCTCTTTGTTTGCTTTTGTCATCTTTTCTTTTTTTAGTCCTCTTATGACTTTTCTTCTCTTTTTGGTGCTTGCCTTGCTTTTATATTCTGCACCATCCACACGTAGCTGATCAAGAAGCTTACAACCCTCTTCTGTATATTTTCCAGGGGGAATGTTTAAGGCTTGCAAAATTCTTATAACAGTAACTGCTCCAATATTAAAATGAGCAACTGCATCATACAGTCCTAGTTCTAGTGTTTCCCTTCCAACATAAACTTCTTTTGGGACTCTCTGCCAGATCATTCCATTTAACGATTCATTCTGATTTTGCGTCTTACCATGCAAGCAGTAAAATGTCATTGCTGAGTCTAACATACTCTGGCTTTAACTTTGCAATTACCTCAAGAGGTAAGCCAGGTCCATGTTTGTACAGCTTGATCTGATTTGCCTTATCTTGTTGATAACGGCACCAACTTGCACTGCCCATTGGGCAGTGGTCATGAAGGGGCTGTTGCTCAGTTGGAGGTGAAGACATGTTCATTATAGCACAGAATTTTCTTGCTCCAGCATAAGCTTTGCCAATAGTTCTCATGCCATACACAAGACGTCGACTTACTTCATAGCTCTTTCCTTGCTTTCTTGAAGTACAAAAAGAAAATTTCCAGCCACAGTGTTCACACAACAAGCGCAAAGTCGAGGCACATCCCTTCCGCTTTGAGCTATCTTCCACAATCGCCACACCGTAGCTGCTCAAAAACACATGACAGCACCTCCATATCGAAAAATCTAAATACGGTCATATTGGGACTATCTTCCTCTGAATATTTATCGTGTACCTTTGGTTTAGGCTTCTCGTCTTCGGCATTTGTCACGAGCTTTTGATACGACACTGAACATTCCTTCACTTTCTCGTGACCATGCGAAGAACTCACTGCCGATCCACTTGAAGTGCTTTCTACCGGCACTAACTCTTCTTCATTCACTCCTTGCCTACTAGTAAACCGATTTCCATAAAATTTCTTTTCTTGCGTGTTTGAGATGAAAATTTCGGCATTTTGCGAAGATCTACAACTTGACGATTGCAAAATGGTTGCTTGTTTACCGCATGCACATGAAATCGAGACTGTTGGGTACCAGTCTTCCAATAGATGATCCTCGGTCAAAAAACTCGTTTTTGGCCCGGTCAGCACTCGTTAACATCCGTCGAGGGGTCCTCTTATCTTCGGTCGGATTTCGTAAACGTATGACGTCACGCTCGCCTCGAAGTAAATCCAGGTGATCTGTGACGTCACTGCGGGGGCCTGGGGAAAGAAATTTTAATGCCGTATCCCATAAACCAAAGCTGACGGGTACAGATTGAATTGAATTGAATTGGCGCGCGCGTTGGTTTATGGGATACGTCATTAAAATTTCTTTCCCCAGGACCCCGCAATGACGTCACAGATCACCCGGATAAGGTGATTCATCTGCACTTCGATCGTCCATATCCGACTTGTTTGAATTTTGGTGAGAGATTTTGTCCCACTTTTTCGATCATTCCTCGATTGATTCCTATCAATTCAAACAAGAAGATGCCACTGCCTCCGTTTAAAGGATGTTTTGATGTTTCAAGCCTCTTCTTACTCCGCGGGGAAAAGGACCTTTCAGTGGATGTTACTGAATAACATCCTTTGAATGGCCCCAGATAACCAGGCTATGTAGGTGACAATTATACATTATCACTTTCCTTATTGAATACATGTACAGTGTAAAAATCGCCATACTTATATTTCACACTTGAGGAGAAGGATCAATATTGTTATTTATTATTCCACTGTCATGTCATTTCACCATAATTATAAGGTCAAGAGAATGTGCAAAATATGAGGTTGTAATAATAATATTATTTAATAATATTTCTGTCTGATTTCGTTAAAATGACTGGTCACTAGGTTTTCGCCTGGCGCCGGGCACAGCCCAGCACCAGGCCAGTCCAGCATCCAAAATGGTAGGGGGCTTGCTGTCTTGGTCGGTTTAGCTGGATAGCCAAGAGACTGCCCTAACAGTGGGTGGGTGGATCAGACCTGGGGCCAAAATTAGGGGGGTGGGGGGGGGACCGTTTTGACACAACCCCTTCAGTAAGCAGCAGTGTTCACTAGAGGCTTTGACTGGCAAGTACCTTGTTCTTAATTTGCCCTAGCCGTACTGAGCTGAATCGGGCCTCTGCTGAGATTAACAGCCTTAGTCTCTATTTTTATATTTTGCACACATTGTGCCGCCTCGAATAGCCTTGCTAGCTGCGGCCAATACTTCTTTAAGTTTATTTGTTTATTAATAAAGCTTTGTTGTTGTTGTTATTGTTGTTGTTGATAAGTGCAGAGCTCAGTGGGAGGCACAGACAGTCACCCATTGTCCTGGGTGGGGAGGATCAAAGTCTTGGTATCAAGGACACACTTAGCATAGGACCTGTAGACACTCACTGAAGCCATGTTTGCATAAATTTTGTCAGATTTATTTATTTATTTAGGCTTACTTATTTTATGCTTTGTAATTAAGGGTGCAAATGAAAATGTGCTTAAACTGTGCATTTTGGTTTGAAGCCATTGATACCATGTAGTCTTCATCTACATGATATTTGCAAGCTATTTCTTGGGAAAGGTTGCCTATCAGGTCAATGGGTTTGTTCAAGATTGTTTTAAATATGTTTCTTTAACAGTACATCAGTGAATGAATGGTGGAATCAATATTTTTAATTCAACTTAAGTAATCCCTCAGAGTTTTGACTTGGCTTCTTGTTGTTTCGTCAAAAATATGTCCTGTAAAAACTGAAAGGGGAGGGTCCAAAGAATTTGGAAATGGTATCTTCCCATCTGCATTAGCCCTTCCCTCTCTGTAAATAATCTCACTCCCTCTTTTCTTTGGGGTCTTGCTTGAATATTAGTTTATAAGTGTACCTTAAAGCCTCTTCTTCTGTAATTGTTCCTTCAACTTCTTTCACAGTAAAGGCATGTCATTCTAGAAAAAAAGAAAATGCTCTGCCATTCGATCAAGTAGAGCAGATACTATTTAATTTCATGAAGCAAAAACAAACATGGAAAAGTAATTATTCAACAGTAAGATTGTTTTTCCTTGTTTGATCATCATTAAACTTCCCTTCAGTTTTCTTGTGCATTATTGACCGTGTAATTTGACTGGTGGATCGATTTTTGGTGCGCTCTGGATCCTCCTTTCTCCCTCTATATGTAAATTTGTTTTCTTATTCAGTATCAAAGTGTTGACCAAATTACTCCGGAATTATACTGCTTGTCAAAGGCATCTGTTCAACCACACTGCCCGGCCATACAGTGGCGGATCCAGACCTTCAGGTAAGGGGGGGGGGAAGGGGGGGTCATCCAGACCCCTGAGATTTTTAGACAAGTTTGGTCTTAAAATAAGGGGGGCCCAGGCAACAATAACAACAACAACAAAACTTTATTAATAAACAAATAAACTTAAAGAAGTATTGGCCGCAGCTAACAAGGCTATTCAAGGCGGCACAATGTGTGCAAAATATAAAAATAGAGACTAAGGCTATTAATCTCAGCAGAGGCCCGATTCAGCTCAGTACGGCTAGGGCAAATTAAGAACAAGGTACTTGCCAGTCAAAGCCTCTAGTGAACACTGCTGCTTACTGAAGGGGTTGTGTCAAAATGGTCCCCCCCCACCCCCCTAATTTTGGCCCCAGGTCTGATCCACCCACCCACTGTTAGGGCAGTCTCTTGGCTATCCAGCTAAACCGACCAAGACAGCAAGCCCCCTACCATTTTGGACGCTGGACTGGCCTGGTGCTGGGCTGTGCCCGGCGCCAGGCGAAAACCTAGTGACCAGTCATTTTAACAAAATCAGACAGAAATATTATTAAATAATATTATTATTACAACCTCATATTTTGCACATTCTCTTGACCTTATAATTATGGTGAAATGACATGACAGTGGAATAATAAATAACAATATTGATCCTTCTCCTCAAGTGTGAAATATAAGTATGGTGATTTTTACACTGTACATGTATTCAATAAGGAAAGTGATAATGTATAATTGTCACCTACATAGCCTGGTTATCTGAGGCCATTCAAAGGATGTTATTCAGTAACATCCACTGAAAGGTCCTTTTCCCCGCAGAGTAAGAAGAGGCTTGAAACATCAAAACATCCTTTAAACGGAGGCAGTGGCATCTTCTTGTTTGAATTGATAGGAATCAATCGAGGAATGATCGAAAAAGTGGGACAAAATCTCTCACCAAAATTCAAACAAGTCGGATATGGACGATCGAAGTGCAGATGAATCACCTTATTTACTTCGAGGCGAGCGTGACGTCATACGTTTACGAAATCCGACCGAAGATAAGAGGGCCCCTCGACGGATGTTCACGAGTGCTGACCTTTTGGCCCAATTTTGGCCCACGAAACAAGCATTTTTCGGCTCCAAAACGACGCGTAAACAAACCCGTTACCATGACAACCAAGCAACAGTATTTAGGAAATTACAGTTTTTTTTCTCTATACCAATTAAATACTGACAAAAAAATTATGCTGGATGAAAAATAAATCATTAAAAGTGAAAACGAGCAAGAAAAATTTTCGGACAATTTCTCCAAAAACTCGCATTTTTTTTGTATTGTACCACCTTAAAGAATACCCATAAAAATCCCAAATTTGGCAAAGTGAGACAAGTCCCAACCAGGGAATTCCCAACTAAGCTCCCAGATTGGGACTTGTCTCACTCTTCCAGATTTGGGATTTTTATGGGTATTCTTTAAAAAAAAAGTTGCCATCGCTTCTTTCATCTCAACAACATTTCGCGAACATTTTTGCCTCGGAGTCAATGACATTGCCCGAAATCGATCACGTGCCATTTTTTGCAGAGCATGCGTAGACATTTTTCGCCGGTGAAAGGTTAAGCATCCCTTTTCAGGAGAAGAAAGCTGATAAGCCACCTTCTCTCTTTTAAGCCCTTTCGTCCCCCCTTATGATTCTTTACCAATAAATGATAGTCTGTATTTACTAATCTTGTCTGTAAAACTTCATGCGGGCTGATCCGGTTGATCTTGGGCTGCATGATCTCCAACTTCTTGTATACTTGAGCTTTTCCACCTTGCGTTCTAGTTTTTTTTAAGTTGTGGTGACCTAACACTGATTTTCTAGGAATCATTTATCCCTTTACGGTGCTTGCCAACATTTTTATCATAAGGAGATATGCAGCCAATAAGCTTTTAAAGAAAAAAGAACGAGGAGAACCTGAGAAAAATGCCCAGAAGTTGTCAGTAGAAATTAATTCTGAAATTCTGTTTTCGTCGCCTTTGGTGTAGAGGGTTTTCACTCACGTGGCCAGCAATTATGCAAATTAATGGGAACAAAAGCATTTTTTTACATAAGAAAAGAGTTTAACTCCCATAGGACTGGTTTGGAACACCAACATGACCGCCGTTTCTTTGTTTTGAGACACCAATATGGCCACCGAGACGTCATGTGAAAACGCTCTATATCGTGTGATCTTAGCCGGCGCAAATGTTGAACATGCCTACTTAGGGAGCAATGTAGGAGTCCTTGTATTGTTGACGGCTTTAATAGGCAATGTAAAGAAACAACAATATCTAGGAGCCCATCTCCTGCAATATCTTAAAATCTTATAATTAAAATTTGACGAAATGTAATGACAGCCTCATTTTCAACAATGTAGTTTTCCAACAACCAACTTTTTAGGAATGAACGTTTATTCGTTTGTCTCACGATAGAATCGCTTTGAGATATTGATCGCGACGTTTCGACTGCAATACTGCTAGTCTTCATCAGGCGATGAGGTCGATTGCTTACGTGTAGCTATTTATGCACGTTGGTTCACTGTGATTGGTGTATTTCGATCCTCATTATTCCGACTAGCAGATGATGTTCCCTCAGGGGTCCGCTTTGTAGTTGAACGGCTGTTGTGTTTTCTGATCGTAGGCATCCATGCTTCGGGAATTTCGATTCCGTTGTCTCTATTGATGTTATTAGAATGAAGTCTTATTTGGATGGCCTCTTTGACCCTACGTGTGTATCGGTGAGGGTCACGATCGATAAACTTGACTTGATTCCATAAAGGAAGATGCCCCGTTTCGTTTGCGTGCTCCGAAACTGCGGAGGTTTGTGTATGAGCAAGCCGTATGTCTCTGTCATGTTCTTTTATCCTGTCTTGCATTGCTCTCCCTGTTTCGCCTATATATACTTTGCCGCATTCACATGGAATTCTGTATACAACACCTTCTTGTTTACCTGGTTCTAGGGCGTCTTTCGGTCGTACTAAGTAAGACCGAAGAGTTGTGTCAGATTTAAAGACGGTGCGAACGCCTTGTTGTTGTAGGCAGCGGCGAAGAACCTCTGATACACCTTTAATATAGGGTAAAACCGCGGTAGATTTAAATTCCTGCGTGGGTTCGTTGTTGGCTGTTGGTGTTGTGGTTTTAACAAGTTTTCGTATGAACGAAAAAGGTGTATTAAGACTCACATTATTCCACGAGACCTTCGGGTCCAACCACCAGTTCCAACTAAAGGCGCTCGCAGAGTAGCCGAACTAGCCTCTAAAAGATTCTTGAGGGAAAGAATACGACTAACTCAGAGAGCTAAGGGAGATGCGAAAAGAGAAACTGAATCCACTGCCGAGGGAATAACAGCCACCCTTAAGGCAAACGAAGCTAGTGATATACTTGAAAAGATCAGAGTTAATACCCAAAGAGTATTCAATGCCACCAAAGATCGACAACAACGCAAGTTCTTGAAACTTGTACAGGAGAAACAGGCCTCTGTTTCACCTCATGTTAACCTAACATCACAAGTCGACAAAAGCAAATGGGTGATTAACTTATCATCACGGCCTCTTAATGATGCTGAGGTATCATTACTAGAGAAAGGGTTAAATTTTGCAGTAACACCAACCACCATTCCAGCCACTGAAATTGTCGCTAAAGTTGAAACAGCCATAAGAACGCTTGACTCAGAACAAGCTGACACAATAAGGAGAACCGTTAATAGCGTCCTTCAAAAGGCTGAGCCACCAAAGCCCAACATCACGAAGGAAATGCATGAAGCCCTTAACAACATAAAAAAAAGACGACTCTATTATGATACTACCAGCCGACAAAGGTCGCGCAAGTGTAGTTCTAGACACTAACACCTATCATGAAAAAATGAAAACACTAATCGAAACGGGTCCATATCAACTCCTTAATAAAGACCCCACGGATCGACTCAGCCGTAAACTCACTGAGAAGCTTCTTAGTTTGAAACGAAGCGGGCATCTATCAGAAACAGTCTACAACAAGATCAGGCCTCAGCACAAACAGCCACCTAGGATCTACGGTCAGCCTAAGATACACAAACCAAATGTACCATTGAGACCTATTGTATCGTGCATAAACACCTTTGCTTATGATTTGTCGGCTCATTTAGCTGACATCCTGTCCCCACTGACAGGCAAATCGGAGTACGCAGTTTCCAACTCTACTCATTTCGTGAATACCATCAACCATGAAAGAATACAAGAAAAGGAAATCATGGTGTCATTTGACGTAGAATCTTTATTTACGAACGTGCCAATCGAAGATGCCGTAAAGGCCACACTTCACAAACTAGAAAACGATCCCGGTCTTGCCGACCGCACAAACCTAACACCTGCACAAATTGCCGACCTTTTAAACTTTGTTTTACGATCCACGTATTTCCAGTACAATGGATCAATTTACGAACAAAAGGACGGAGCCGCTATGGGGAGCCCTGTCTCCGCGGTTATAGCCAACATCTTCATGGAAGATTTTGAGGAGCATGCGATAGCAAGTGCGATCTACAAACCTAAGATCTGGAAGCGATATGTAGATGACACTTTTACTATATTAGATCGAGACCAAGTCGACGGCTTTTTACAACATCTTAATAACCAACAGCCCACTATTCGTTTTACCATGGAAACCGAGAAAGATGACAGCATTCCCTTTCTCGATACGTCAGTTATAAGGGACTCAAACGGCCTTCTTACTACCAGTGTATACAGAAAGCCCACACACACTGATCAATACTTAGCCTATGACTCACACCATCCTCAGTCAGTGAAGCGTGGTATTGTTAAGTGTCTATATGACCGAGCCAAACACCTCATAACAAAACCATCAGTTATCGCTGAAGAAAAGAAACATTTATCATCGGTACTTGTTTCCAACGGTTATCCCTCTTCGTTCATACGAAAACTTGTTAAAACCACAACACCAACAGCCAACAACGAACCCACGCAGGAATTTAAATCTACCGCGGTTTTACCCTATATTAAAGGTGTATCAGAGGTTCTTCGCCGCTGCCTACAACAACAAGGCGTTCGCACCGTCTTTAAATCTGACACAACTCTTCGGTCTTACTTAGTACGACCGAAAGACGCCCTAGAACCAGGTAAACAAGAAGGTGTTGTATACAGAATTCCATGTGAATGCGGCAAAGTATATATAGGCGAAACAGGGAGAGCAATGCAAGACAGGATAAAAGAACATGACAGAGACATACGGCTTGCTCATACACAAACCTCCGCAGTTTCGGAGCACGCAAACGAAACGGGGCATCTTCCTTTATGGAATCAAGTCAAGTTTATCGATCGTGACCCTCACCGATACACACGTAGGGTCAAAGAGGCCATCCAAATAAGACTTCATTCTAATAACATCAATAGAGACAACGGAATCGAAATTCCCGAAGCATGGATGCCTACGATCAGAAAACACAACAGCCGTTCAACTACAAAGCGGACCCCTGAGGGAACATCATCTGCTAGTCGGAATAATGAGGATCGAAATACACCAATCACAGTGAACCAACGTGCATAAATAGCTACACGTAAGCAATCGACCTCATCGCCTGATGAAGACTAGCAGTATTGCAGTCGAAACGTCGCGATCAATATCTCAAAGCGATTCTATCGTGAGACAAACGAATAAACGTTCATTCCTATCTGACACCACGATGAACAATATTCACATCTTTAATGACAACCAACTTTTTCTTGAACACTACTTTCTAAAAGAAAAATTCAAAAACTGTTTGCTACAATAAAATATTTGATTAAATTGCTAATTGTTAACTGTGTTTTATGAGGAAATCTAGGGGACGGACCATTACAAATAACTGGAGGGTGAGGAGGAAGGTTAAAAATTTTCGGTTCATGAATTTTTATTTTAAGCCCACTCGTCTGTAGGATTTTTTTTTCTGAGACACAAGCTTTACAAGATTTTTTTCCCACACATTTCTTCTTTTGTAACTAATCTACGATTTCAAAATATCGTGTCAATGGTCTGTCAATGGTTTAACACTTAGAATGTGTAGCTGGCGGTATCGTGTCGGCCCGATTATAGTTTTGGCGGCGGAGTCGTGATCCAAAAAAGGGAGTGGAGACGAGGTTTACGCCCCTGGTGACGGCTCCGCCGCCTAATCCGCCGCCAAATCTCACTCGACTAGTACGCAATACCGCCAGCTACGCAAGCTATGGTTCAAGCACCAGAGCCCGTCGTTTCTTGGTCAAGTGGTCTTGAGACGTTACAAATTAAAAATATTAAACGGCAAACTGATCCTTACGGCAAGGCGATGAAGAAGTAAACAAAAGAATAAAACGAAAAATTTATATGTTTAAACAAATATTATTTCAGTTTGAAGACAAACCTTCTTCATGGGCTAAAAGAAACATAGGCACGTTAAACGTGCATGAGCTATAGGCCATTTGCAATAAGAGGCATGTGACATCGTTTTTATGAAAATGAAAGTTATATGATTTTGCCTTCGAAAAACGATTAGTGGATCATATCTTAAACAAAATAATGGCGATTTGGTTTTTCAAACCCGCACCATTTTCTTAAAATAAATAAGTTCGTAAATGGTTACGTGACCAAAATGTGATTTTTGAAATTATGAATTATCTCTCTCTGAACACAAATTTTGCACTTAAAATTCAAGGAAAATGTTGAAAAGATGATGTGATAACATTTACAGCACATCTGAGCGTAACTATGAAAAGCTGAACAAGATATAAGCAAGAAGTGATTTTGGCAAGAGCATGCCCTCCAACATGGCGGCCAATACAAATCATACTACTTTGCTGAAAAATCAAAGTGCCATAAAATATCTCCCTTAAATGCGTTTCCTCTCAAATTTCGGGTGTAAGATAATATTTGTGTGCTCTAACAATTTTTGGCATCAGCAAGATGCCAACTCATTGTTTAAAGGAAACATTGGTCACGTGACCTCTTAGTGCAAGTGGCCTTTGAATGCTTCAGTGTAACTTTAATGCTTCGGTGTAACCTTACCAAGAGTGATGAATCTACCTCTTTCATCCTAAATGTAGATTGGGTTTTTGTGCGCAATTGCGTATTGCGGTACATAAATGAAAACGCGAAACGCTCAGCTGAGTCGATCCTCAAGCTATATATTCACTTTCCTCTGTCTTTCCCTGTTACATCTGGTACAAGTTAAACAAATCGTTAAAGTGAAATAAATTTCTACTCACCAAACGTTGATTAGAAGGAAAACTCTATGGTTTCCTCGGAGTTTTTTTAAGCCAAAATGTGACTCATTGAATACTGAATAATTACGAAATATCAGGATTTTTATCATTGTGGTAGATGGTTGCATCATCATAATTCACGAGGTTTTCACGTGCGATTCTACTTAGTGAAACAGTCTTTAACTCCGACAACTTATTTCTTCATGTTTTAAAAGCTATTGCTTCTCAAAAGAGAAGAGCCTTTTTAAGGCATTGGTTACAAAACGAAACAGGTCTTCATACGTCCAAGTTACTATTTATCATTGTGAAAAGCTAATCTGCATGAGATGTACAGTCACACAGCTGGCACGTGAAAGTGTTGGACTTTGCCCCCTTTCGTCGTTCGTACGTGAGGGAATTCGAGTTATCACACAGTAAACTAGTAAACAGAATTATAAAAATAACTCACGCACACAATTTGCACGTGAAGATGTTGGTCTTTGGCCCTTTTACAATTCGTACGTAAAAAAAAGGCAAATTGTTTTACTACAAAATTTTCTCAAACGATTTTAAGAAATCACCTCGGCTTCATTATAACATCTGCAATTAAATTATGTTTCATGCAACGTCAAGGTTATTACTCCACTCAATATAACAGTATCTAATTATTGTGTCAACTAGCTTCTTCCAATTTTATTCCCTAACGCCACTGTTTCTACTTAAGTTACGCATCTTGAACGAAAAAGGTCGGTTGAACTTTGTAAGCGAGAGGATAATATTTTTAAAGCTTGTTTACAGGATTAACAATACTCGATACAGCTTTCAAAAAAATAAGCTGCCTTTTAAACTTCTAAACCACATTTTATAGGGCTCATACTTTTGAATTAAAGTCTATATCTAAATATCACTTATTTCTTCATTGGAAGATATTTGAAAATATATGATCTCTTATACTCTACCCAGTTGTAGCAGGTGAAACAGAACTCACACTGACGTGCGTTGTACCGATAGCCGAATTAGGTCAGAAATGCCTCGAAGCAGCCTCCTCCACAATTTAATATGTCACAGCGTTTGAATCATGAAGATATTTTATGTATAAATGCTTCCAAACACCTGTGCCCGTAATAAAAGACGAAAAAATTGTGAAGGATCAAGATGGCGGTCTCAAAGTGCTCTTGTTCGACCTTTACCAATGCCATGTTTAAATAGATGCCAAGATCTCATTGCTTCCTAAGCATCAACTCATAGGGTGCGTTCGATTGGGAAATCCGGATTTAGATTTTCAAAATCTAAATCTGGATTCCTCCGAGAAATCCGTCCTCAGGGTGGATTTCAATTAAGAAATCCAAATCCGGATCTTTTGGATTTCCCTTTTTGTCGTTCGAAAGAAAGACTATCGTCAACTCGTGGGTACGTTGTTTAGAAAATAATCAATAGAGTGTTTTCACTCACGTGGCCTGCATCTATGCAAATTTATTCGAACAAAAGAAAGCGTTTGCATAAGAAAAGAGTTCAACTCCCACAGGATTGGTTTGGGACACCAACATGGCCGCCGTTTCATTGTTTTGGGACACCAATATTGCCGCCGTGACGTCATGTGAAAACACTCTATTAGTTATCACCTCTGGTTTTCTCACAGTAAATTTTAGGAAATGATAGAAAGTCAGATTATAAATATAGACAATATACTATCCTTGTTCCGGAAACACAATACTTTTCTTGCTGTTTGTTGCACTTTATTAACAGTTATTTAGGTATGTATTTAAAAACAAAAAAAAAACAGCAAAACAAATAAGCAAACAAAACAAAAAAGAAAAGGTCGTTAGCAAAATTTGAACCCGGTACCTTCGAGTTGGTCCGACCTCACATGGCCACCACGCCACTGAGGATGATCTGATGAAACCTTTCAAATTTAATGCCTTTTCCACAGGGTCCAGGAGAGTTTCGCGTGAATAAATGAATTACTTATTTAAAGTCTCACCTTGAAAAATGTCTATACCTGTCGCTTAGCACGATTAATTAGCCCAATGGGATCTTAATGAATCTACTGTAAACGGCAGGACTTTTCCGCCGGTGACGGGTGGCGGGTGGCGGGTCAGGCCGTAAAAAATAAAAAAAATAAAAAAAATAAAAATAAAAAGGGGAAACCAAAAACGAAAAAGATAATAAACATTACAAAAAGCGATATTTTAGCAATATTCTTCTACACGATATCGCATGCACGAGATAGCGTGAGGAACTCATAAAATTAAAGTAATATTTATCCTGCGACCAGACAAGTAAGATCTCTTCTCGACATGTTTGAACAGTGTCTCAGATTTTTGACAAGTGCATTTGTACTTTTGTTATAAGTTGGGATAAACATTGCATTGCCCGTGGGATAAATCTTTGCCAATTTGGTTCCCGACTTGTAGTTTAAAATTAACAAAATGTCTATGTCGAGAAAACGATGTTAATGCGTACCAGAGGAGGAACAACAACGTTTTTGACACAGCATGGAACGTTATCGCCGCATGTGGCGTCTCGGACGCGAATTGATCTCGTTGTATATATATACTAAAAGGATCCGCATTTCTTAAATATTACTTAAAAATACTGATTAGGATCGCAATCATGCCGCATACTAGGGAAAAAACTGAGTGACGACACGGGAGGCCGAATCTCTTGCAGTCTGTTATAAAGACGGCTAAACAGTTGGGGAAGTGCAATCATCTTTCGTCTTGATGTGGAAGAAAAAGCAAACTAGACAAACAAGGTCGACACGTGCCATGTGTCTTGCTTGACATAGCCCATTTTCATTTGAAACACCGCGTGTAGCCTGACGAAACGTCACTTGCGGTGTGGAGCTAGGAGAACTTGTGTTTTCTGTCACCAATCAGAAGCCAGAACGGCGGCGACCGTTTTGAACTGGTCTGGTAAGACATTGTCCCCAGGGGCTCTTCTCGCCGTTCTTTACTTTTCTTCGTGCCATATATTTTTCCGCCCGTTTAGACTTTTCCTCGTCCCCACTACCTGCCCCTGGGTCTCCGAGTATGGGAGAGTTGACTATTTTCACAGGTATGATTTCTCGGGTTTTTTTCCATTTTTAGTCCGCGTAAGTAGATAAAACAAAACAAGACAATACTTTTATTTGGAGCCTGGTAGCTAGTACATAAACGTTGAAATTATTTTAAAATTACAACATACAGTTATATCAATATCAATTACGCTATAACGAGTTATAATATTTTATTTTGATATATATTTTTAACCCGCCACCTGCCACCCATCACCCGCCACCCGCCACCCGCGGAAAAGTCCTGCCGTATTGTAAACGATTTCTTCGCCTCTTATCTGACCCAGATCGACTTTGTTGTTCACCATTTTGAAAATCAATAACCGCAAGCCATATCCTCGCTGGCTCACGGAGACCGAGGCACGAAGTGCCGAGTAAAAAAATGGATAATTTCCGTGTTTTATACTGGTTTGCGGTCTATAGACTGTGTAACGAAACGACTAACGAAACTGTAACGCGATCAAAATAACCCATTTTTTCAGAGGTTTTCGACGGGTTTTGATGTTCTAACGACAAATACATCTCCTCTGGACCCTGTGGCCATACTTAACCGATTGAAACAACGACTCGAAGCAATCGGATGAAATTTAAGGCTAATTGAAATCAGGTTACTGACAGTAAAAAACAATGTAAACACATTTCATGGCAATGAAAGAACATATGCGATAAAGTCCACACAACTCCTCCGCGAAATCGGACGCAAAAAATAAGCTTATGTTTTCTTATCTCGATTTCTGCTGTTATTTTAAAGTTAATGCTCAAAATCACATCTATTTCCCCCTGTGATCTTAAGGAGTCCTTATAAAGAAGAAGAAGAGGAAGTGCCTTTATTTATTATACATTCATTCATACACATAACCTACTACATTACTACAAGGTATGAGATCAAGCCAGCGTCGAAGTTGAAGGAGTAGAAGGGCAAATGCTCATCTTCTCGTCAAGTTTAACGCCTGGACGAGTCAAAGGCTCTTGAATCGTACTAATCTGAAAGATTCCTGTGGGTGTTAAATTTGCTAAGACCTCTATAGAGCGTTTTCACTCACGTGGCCAGCATCTATGCTAATTTATTGGAACAAAAGAAAGTTTTTACATAAGAAAAGAGTTCAACTCCCAGAGGATTGTCTTGGTACACCAACATGGCCGCCGTTCTATTGTTTTGGAACACCAATATGGCCGCCGTGACGTCATGTGAAAACGCTCCATCCTCTGACCGTGCTGTAGCGCACGATGCAGGCTCTCAGCGAGGAATTTGATGCCACCGAAGTTCGGCGAGCGCGTGCTTGTTTGGAAACGATAGATCTTCGCGCTCTCGAGTTCGGACCCGATTAATTACGAAAGCGTCTTCTACGAGTGAGGGAGTGACTCATCCCTGCAATAACTCGTGGTACGCTCGCGCGTACCCACGAGTTAAAAAGGATTTGCAAAACTGTTCTCGTGAACAGAGGTCTTCTTTTTACTAATTATGCGTGTGCATGCAAGACTACGTTTAATTTTTACTGTCTCTCTCTCTGTCTCTCGCTCCGTAGGGACGGGTAGGAGAGAACCCTGGGAACGAGGTTGGCAGTGCAGGCGTATTTTGGGTTATATTTTGGGTGGGCGAAACCTTGTTCGTGTTAGCCGCCATCTTTGATTTTATGACAGTGGAAGATTGGGGAGAGTAGAAATAGTAAGTGCGAGGGCGAAATAAGGAAAGGGGGGAGGCAATCTCGTACTTCGAGTCTTCGTCCCTTACTGCGCATGCTGGCTTGACGTGACGTGACGTGGCTGTTTCCCGACCGCTGGCCAAGGGGAACGAAGACGCTGGGTACGAGGGTGGAGGAGCGAGGGGGAGGGGAGAAAAAAATACGCCTGCCCGATATGATTGTTCTTTTGGGAAACTCCGTACGTTGGCAAACGGAGCTCCTGATTGGTGCAGCATAGGGAAGTAGATTGATGCCTGTCAATTAACTGTAAGTCTATATTGTTTATTCCGTTTCCTTCAGTCTTTTAGAATTGGAGCGGCTGGGAATGTCGCGTGTATTACGCAATGAGAAAGTCAAAGCGATTTCTACACTGGTCAGCAGGACAAGATTTGCTCGCAGTACTAAAACCTACACCACTTTTACTTCATGCCAAAATGCTGCTTGTTCCAATACGTTTTTTTTTTCTTTTCTGGCTAGTAGATTATGCTCTAGAGGGTTCTATGTTTTGACTGAGCAACTGTAATTTTAGCGGCTTGTTTCACACTGAGAAGTCATGACACGCTTATTGATTTTCTGTGGTTTTTGAATTTCTGGTCTTCATGATTTGCCCTCTGATGCAAGAGCAGCGTTTTCTTTGACCTCTTTTGAAGCGTAAAGCTAAATAAGGCTGTTAAGCTGTTTATTTTTGTCCAAAGTGCCTCAGGATCTGAATACCTAAGCGATTTTCTTTCTAGTCCGAGAATGTCATATTTTCCTGCAATGTTGTATCACGTTGGGGCCAGCTCGTTAGTTTTTTTGAAAATTAAACTCTCACGGATAGCGATTTACAGAGATGAATTTAGAAGAATGAATTGCAGCTTAAACTGGAGCCTCATCAGCTGTGGAGATAACAACAATGATAATCTCCAGCTTGTTTTTCTTAAGACAATGCGAGTCTTTGGACTGGAGCGACTGTTTGGTTGTTTTGCTATTGTCGGCTACTCATTTCCTGAAGAGTGGTCACGCGCGTCTAATTAGGGGGTGTTTCTCATTTTCACGGTGTTTTCGGGCAGGCGTTTTCTCTTCTCTCTCCCCACCCGCTCCCCGCTCCCTTTGACTTGTCCCATTTCCTCCTCTCTTCGGGAAGTTTCAACATGGCGCTTTCGCGAGCAAATTGCGCACCCCAAAAAAACGCCTGCACTGCAGGCTAACTTCATTTAAGAGAATGTATGGGAAGTAGCTTCCCCCCGCCCCCCCCCCTCCCCCCCCCATACAAAGCCACAAAGATACATATGCTCACACCACTGACATATGAGCTATTTTTTCAAAATAGTTGCAAATTAAGCCGAGTGGCTCTGGGGACGAGAATGGTAAAGTCGGTGCAATATTTGTCCCCATACATCCAGTACCTACCCATAGGCTTTTTTCCCCCGCTGACCAACTAGACTAACGATCGGCCACGGTTAGCAACATGGCGGACAGCTTTGACCTTTTCAAAAGACTAAGCGCAGGAGCATCATTCAGTCAAAAGAGATCTCAGAATGGTTCGCAAAAGTTAAAAGTGAGTTTAAATATTGTATTACCTGTGACGTATACGACTGATCCTTTGGACCCTTAGTGCTACAAAGAGTTGATATCTTCTGTAATTATTGATGTTAGGTTCAGTGACAGTTTAATGCAAGCTAACGATCACATGGTTTGAAAGTTCTCTTTTCGGACATCGTAACTGTATAGAACGAAATTGATCAACTGATTGCGTTCAGTTATCG
This sequence comes from Porites divaricata, assembly GCA_038088405.1. Lineage (NCBI taxonomy): Eukaryota > Metazoa > Cnidaria > Anthozoa > Scleractinia > Poritidae > Porites > Porites divaricata. The sequence goes on from JBBMOI010000018.1 coordinate 478,000, forward strand.
AAGGAAATCAAGCTCGCCGTAAATATTCTGTTCGATGATGAGCGAACAAGGTGAAAGTTGATTTTATAGTTCAACGGAAATTTCGTTTGATTTCATTATGCATGAAATTGGCTCCCTTGATAATACTAACAAAAGAAGTGTGCGTTAGGTCCATATAATTTTTACAACAGTTGTTTACTTTTCAGAAGGATTCTTAACTGAAAGCCTTTGTGCATGAACATCACCTTCAAAAAATTCTCGAAATTTGGAAAAAGTGCTGCTCAGTTACAAAATTAGGCAGTTTGGTTTCTCCTGTTGTACAAAAACTTGATATTATTTTCTTTTTGATTTATTTACCATTACTTTTTCCAGAAATCAAGTATGCAAAACCAAACAGTTTAACAGACCTCTTCCCCTGGCCTCTCACCCCAAGAGAAAAGAAGCCCCCCTCTCTCCCCTACACATTGTTGTTCAGTGTTGAGTAAGATAAAGTCTAATAGTAATGTATTGGAAAGTTTATTTTTTAGAAATATGATTGCACACGATGTGCTTGCTCAAACAAGGTCTTTACTTAACTTTGAATTCGGCTTCACTTTAGAAACCTGAACATATTCTACAATGTTTAACACAGAGGGAAGGGTAGGGGATACTGCGGCAAGCTATTGACCAGGATAGTAAAAGAAAGAATGTGTACAAAAGTTGATAGCAAAGACATGGAGCTCTAGAAAGGACTAAACTTGCCTCCAGTGAGATATTCCATATTATGGAACAGAGTGAAAAAGAATTTTAAAAAGCTGTATATAACTGTGCAACTAGAAAATGTCACCAGTCAAGAGTTTTGTCTAGAAATTTTAGTAGTTAAGGCTATTGGCAAACTCCGAGCTGCATGGTAGCTACAGTTATGTTAATGGTCTGTTTTCTTACCCCGAAAAGAATTGACAGGTCAAAATTTAGTAAGTTTCATGCACATTTCAAAATTTGCAAAATATCAGATGTCATTTTTGCACTGAGGCCTCTAATAGCCCACTTTTGATATATTAGAAATTATTCTAACATGACTCCGAGGCTTTCTCGTGTCAGTTCTATCTTTGATTTTCTTTGTGCTCAAGTCTCTTCTAGTAATTGCGAGATAGGGGAGTCGTAAAAAATTTGCAATTTTGACCCCAAAGCCTCAGAATTGTCTAAGAATTTTAAAAGATTGAACATGGGCCATTATGGCCAGTAGATTTTAAAATAGTCTTGGGAATCAGTGCTCTTCAATCAGATGCATGTAGGAAACTTGTGGTTCCCAGTCAATGTTTACTTAATTTTTATTGATCTCTTTCTTCCTTCTAAAATTTTGTTTTTTGGCAGGCTTCTAGTGGTAAAATGTCAGATTCAAAGAGTCTGGCCCGTAATTCCCTGGACTTTTTTGGAAGTTTAGGTAACACAGAAGGCCTATCAATGATTGATAGAAATTTGAAAGATGCTGCAAGATGTCTTCCTCACCAGAACATTGAAAACAACAATGGGGTACAGACAGAGGATGGACAAGTTGGTAAGAATGTGAGAAAGGCAAAGAAAAGAAAGAGAGATTCCAAGGAAGGTACTAAACTCATTTACAAGGCAAATGATGTCTTCACAGGTCTCTAATCTCAAATGTACATAAGTAAATAATATTCATACTAGAAATGCATACATAGCCAGCTTTATTTAAAACTAATATACATGTACCAGTAATTAATATAGAGATTTAGCCAGGGTTATAGGCGAAGCTCTCGATAATATTTATAGTTAGTTCAAACAAACTATAAAATCATGTAATGCTAAGCAGGGAAGGCATGCAACGCCGGAAAACAGTGAAAAACAACAATAGGTCTAATTAGCAACAGCAACTTTGCACGTCTAGCACACTTTTTTTGTACGTTTCTTTGCCTTTGTTTTGCACGACTACAACTTGAAACTTCCAGAAACGTCTTAGTTTCATGTTTTATGGAGGAAATGTCATATGTGATCCTGTTCAGTTTTTTCATTGCCTCTCATTTTCACCTTCACTGATAGCATTTCTCATTTTGTCACCACCGCTACAAAATTTTTTATGTTGTTCTTACAACAAAAAAATGTCTCCTTCAGTTTTTTATCTCTCGCTCTAAATCACTGTTGCCCTTTTTCTCGTTGAGCTTTGCTGACTTGCCGCCCACTTTCTCTTTTTTCTCTGTCTTTCTCTTGCTCTATATTCCAAATTTGTGGACATGACAATTTATCTAAGCTTAATACTTTAGACAACACAGATACAGAAACAATTTCTGCTTTCCGTTTTCATCTTTATTGACTCTTTTGTTGTCTCTGCTTTACAAAATGCTGGTGGCTATGCAATTTCCTGCAAAATAACTTGCATTTGGGTTTAATACCGTACCCGTTGATTGAGTTATTTTACATTTGTATGCCTGAGGTGTGGACAGACGGTCTCTCAGGTGGGCAGGCGGTCAGTCGGTGTACGGTCACGAGATTACCAAATTTTCTTGGATCAGTAGGTTACTTCATTTTCTTACCCATGGTGCTCCGCTACTATGGCTAGTCCCTTCCGAGAGCTAACTAATGATTAAAAATAAAACTTGCATGGTAATAAAAACATCTCTCAAAATTATAAAATATATAATTCCTGTACATGTACTGCATCAAAAAACCTTGCAAAGTACAGGAAGAAGCAAAATAATAATTGGAATAAAGGGAGAAATGAGCCAAGGGAAAAATGTGATGAAAAATAAATAGAACAAAGCCAAAAAATAACAAATAGACAAAAACAAACAAACAAAAAGGGTCAGTTGAGAGCAACCTCGTTCCCAGGTTCTCTCCCCTACCCGTCGAGAGACCCTGGTTGGGTTTGGTCACGTGTCTCCCAGAATCTGGGAGATTACAAACAAACAACTTGGGGGGGGGGGGGGGGCGGATAAGTGTGAGATTTGTCTCTACAAAGCGTAGACGTCGAGATCAGTGGAAACTGCGTATCCGACCTTGTCTAAATGGTCCTGTTTTTTATAGTTCCCGGACTAGTCAAGACAAAACCTCGAACGCTGAATCCTTTGACAGCGAAAGCGTAACTTCCTGCAGAATATCTGGATGTTTATTGGATGTTGCAAAGGAAATCACGGATTCACCACTTGTGCAGTCAAAAATATTTTAGGTGGAACTTGTATTCCTACTGAAATGCAGTAGGCTTAAATTGCTATTTCTATGTTATGGAGGCCACCTTTAGAAAGCAAATGTATGTATTTTCAAAACTATGATTATGCAGTTTGAAGGGGTGCCGAAAAGATGTATCAAGTGTTGCCATCCTCGCCGACCTCGAAAATATTAAACTCAAACAGAAGCAACAGGAAGAGAGAATACGCCGCCTGGACTCAGTTTGATTGTTCAAATGAAAAGAGGTAAACAGAATCTTAGAAGAGTATATTTTTATCCAACGGCTCTGTGTTGTATTTTTGTCGTTGTTTAAAGTCAACAGAATAGCCGTATAAGTTTCTTTGACTGGTTAAAAAATATGGCTTGTACGACTGCCAACCGTTTGTTGTTCTTTGTTTAATTTTCTGGAGGGTTAGGTATATGCCTCAGAGGATTCAGAAAAATCACTGAGCTACATTTGTTTTTTTAATAAAGCTTTCATTTGGACCATATACAAGAAATCCTTTCGCTTTGGCAGGTTATCACTGGATTATGTTGTCTGTTTTGTCTCTGTTTATACTATTTCCTGTTGTCTTCAGTGTCGTGTTTTGGTCATCCTTTGCTTATGCACGTACTATATTATATTTTTTTTACCTCTATTTACCACTAAAAGCGATACGTTTTTTTATTGCCACATCATAAAAAAGGTTAGGGGTAGGAGAAAGCTGACGTTTCAGACTACAGCTTTCGGTTAAGTCATTAGAACTAAAATATTATTTTGACCGTGAATGTAAAATGAATCCTCTGCTATCAACGTAACTGCTTTGTTTTGTCACCGCTAATGGTTTAGGTTTTGCATGTACTGATTCGGGCCAATTACCAGCCGCTGTCACCGACAAACATTGATTCTTTCAATGCAAGTTCAACGGACAGGGATTTGCCCTTCAATGCGGATAAACACGCGCTTGTGTCTTACTCAGGATTGTAGATTTTAGTATCTAATTGTTGTCATCGGTTTAACTGCGATTCAACACGAGTTTTTCTATTTCTCCGCTTGTAATTCGCTTGTTTATCTGGTGATAGCTCTGTTTAGGCAGAAATTTCCCGAATTTCAGTTATAGTTGGAGGCTTAGCAAATCTGTCTTGCCCTTTCGATCATTGCGCGACGGTGAAAACGAACCAGACAAAAAAATTGAGAGACAAAGGACTCCTCCCTCGGAATTAATTTTGTTCTGGGACCACGTGACCAAACCCAACCAGGGTCTCTCGACGGGTAGGAGAGAGAACCTGGGAACGAGGTTGAGTTGAGAGTAGAATCTGGCTGACTTGGTAGCCTGGCAGATCCCTAGACATCTGCACCACATCACTAAATTCACATTATTCACCTGTATTACATTTTGTAAAGTTGTTATATTCAAGCATTTTTTCCTATGGAAATTCTGCTAGCTTCCTTTTTTGATGTTTTTCAAAGTGTAGGTAGATGCTTTTAATGCTGGTCAAACCACATTAAGTAGTAACAGAAACCCATAAGGGGTTGAAACGTGTAATTCGCGTTCAATGCTCGTGAATATTCATTTTGACCATATTTGGAAATCTTAGTGACGGATATCCATTTTCAACAAAATGGCTGCGCGTGATCACCATGCATACAAGAGTTCTGCATTTCAAGGTTAAAAATACACCATTAAAGGACAAAAAATGGAAAGAGAAAGTTCAAAAGAATGCTCAGCTTTCTTTTTGTGGAGAAAGGGAAGCTTTTCATCAAGAAATCATCCTTCGAAGAATTCAACCTTGTTTTCTTCGCGGCGGAGCCCATGGTCTGTTTTGAAATGCAACCAAGTCAGCGAAGTTTTTGCTGAATTTTCAGGTACATTTTGCACTCTATGACCAAGACAATTACGTTTTTGAAAGGGAATTTATGTATTTTTAAATGTTTCATAGACGTTTTATAAATTTTTCTCTTCGGCGCTAAAGAAAAATTGCAAAATGTGCCCTGATTTGAGATGGATTTTGTGTTGAATTTTACCATGTACTTAGCCGATGTCACTTGCGTGAACGGATCCACTATCCAGATAGTGTTTTCCGAATTGCTTTAAAGGATTAACTTTTGGATTTTGAATAAAAATTTTCAAGAAACGGTTTCTCTGTCTATTGTTTTGAGTTTGTTCATTCATAAAATTCTCTCGAAACACGATCGTGACTACAACATCTAAGTTTAATTTAAGCTTTTTAAAATGCTTCTCACATTCATTACAAGCATCACTTTTTGCGAAGATGTCAGGTTCAGGTTTTGGACACTTTCGATACGCAGCTAATGAATTTTACTCAAAAATATTTTTCAATGTTTATTCTAGACTTTTAACATAAGAATTTTAAAAGCCTATTTGCAGTATAAATTTACTGTGCAGAGGGTCAACGACGCATCGTTTTTTGAAGTGACAACTTCAAGAAGTTGCGAAGCTGTCGATGGGTTTCATAATGTTACATTTGGCCCAGGTGGTAAGGCAATAATATCCTGCTCAGTGTTTCAGTAATATTCCTTTTTTCAACCTTTGAAAGCTTTCTTGGCTTTCGGGAGTTTTTCCCCCGTTTCTCAGCCATTTTTTTAAGCGGGCGCGGGAACCTGAAGGACAATTATGTCATGTTGTTTACGAAGTTTGATTGGTCAATTATCTCTTCTTCTCGTTCCAAATATGGTACTTTCGAAATTGAATAATCACGAGCATCGGACAAAGCAAACATATGCGAGTTACACGTTTCAACCCCTTATGAGTTTCTGGTAGTAATTCAAAGATACATGTATACAAGTTGTATTTGAGGAAAATATGCGGGGCTTTGATGGTGAAAAGCTGAATTCAAACTCATTTCATCGCCTTGTGCATATCCGAAAGAGCCAGTACCGGTAAAACTCATCTGCCAAGTAAGACACAAAACAAATGTTCTCTTCCCGTGATATTCATTTTTATTTTGAAGCTACATGATTGTAATTCTCTTTATAGTAATTCTTCCATCATAATTCGAGGCCAATTAAATCCATTATTATTTTGTTGACTGCTAAAAATTAATGTTTTTGCTTACTTGCATTTTGTTGTTAGGTAACTGTGGACAATAAGCAGATATATACACTGTATACCCAACATGTCATTCTGCCTTTCTAAGCGAGATAAGGCATGTGCCACATGCAGCACTTCAAATTCTAACAAATAATCCTTGCTTAACCGGAAAAATAATATAACAAAATGAGATAGATGTAAAAACTTGCTCCAAAAATGCTCTTGGTATAAAAAAAGTTTTAACCCATTCGCTCCCGGAGATTTTGCCAAAAAACGTGTTTTGAAGCTAGTCAAGTGGTTTTCTGGTCACTGTCATGCTATAAAGAGCTAAAACTTACCACAAACCCATTTACCAGTCGTACTCTTCACGGCCTTCTGATCCAGATGTAAAATATCAGCTTGCGAAGTTCGGGCATGCGCAGAAAGCAAAATTTCTTTTCCCTTTCTCTCCTCCCCTCTTTTTTTGCTTTTCTTGCTCATTTTTTTTCTCTTGCTGGGCATTTAGTAGGCTTGATTTTGATGGGAAGAGTTTTTAGGAAAGCTTTTAGGATCTCAGTATTAGGTGAAAGGAAAGGTAGGTGGGTAATGGAACAAGATTTTCATGGAGATTTACAGGTCAATCTTGCATGGTTTTTTGCCGTTTTCTCTGGTGTCCTTGACTGAGTTGTGCCCATTCCGGTATGGTTTGAAAGATCTCTTTACTCTGCACAAGTTAGCAGACAAAGTTGGCCTTGACCGTTAAAACTGATGACTTCACGAGGTTTAGAAAGGACGTGGATCCACACGGGCGGTTATGGGCGGTTCAGGGGTGAATGGGTTAAAAGAGTTACATAAACCAGACAGAAAACAATAGATGTAGGACAAAAAACAATAGATGGTTGCCTTGTTGCCCATTACTTTTATTTGCATTGAGCAAATAATAGATAAGGATTACGAGTCCTGCTTTGATGGTTATATTTTCCTTGATTCTCGCACAATCATGCTATGCTCTAAAGCAAGACAACTTGATCAGGCTTCATTTCTGTCCATATCTTAAAGAATAGGACTTAATGCTTTTAAGGTCAGAGGTCAGAGCAGAATACACATATACCTGTTGGAACCCTGGTGTGTGCCATCAGGTTTTATTGAAAGCCCTGCCAATGACTTAAAATGGATGCATAGGCAGACAATGTAAAAGGCAGGAAAGATAGAGCCTTTGAGTGGGCAGGATATGTTATTTGCTGTGGGTTACCAGTAGAAAACATACTGAATGTCCAAGGTGTGCTTATCCTTAGGTTTAAGGATTGTAGCACAGTCGTCAAGGCAGGGCTTTCTGCGTGGGAGGTTCAGAGCTTGGTTCCTAGGTGTAACCTCAAATCCTTTTTTTGTTTTTTTTTCTTTCTGTGCAGCTTTAAGAAGCTTTGAATATCTGTAAAATGAAGAAATGATGGAGAGAGGGGGATAAAATGAGGCCTCTATCGGCCTCTTTTTTTTTCAGTTGAATTACTGACATAAAATAAGGACCTTTTCCTTTACCTTTACCTTAAATACTACCAAAAATTTAAAAATGTATTGCTACAACTGTAATACTGTTAAAAAAGCACACACAGCAAACACAAACAGATGGAAATAGCAATGATATTAATCAGAAGTTATCATGGTTTTTGTTACTTACTTGCTCATTATGAGCCACAGGTTTAATTTTTGTGCACATGTTAGGCATCCTAAATTACCATGGAGATATAAGTATGGAGATATAAGTAACTACTTAACAATTATTCCTCAAGCCCGAATGGAATCTGAGTCAATAGCCCATGAGGCCAAAGGCAGAATGGGCTATTGACTCAGAGGTCATGAGGGCAAGAGAAATAATTGTTTTAGTAAAATCTAACTGGTTGGTCAAAAATATCGAGACAAAATGCCATTCAGCTGCCATTGTTTCGGTTTTCAAAGCCGGCACTTTTTGCTACTAGTGAGTTGTAACATATAGCCTAGTAGCAGCTCAACCAATCAGAATGCAGCATTGATAATAGACCACTAGCTGGATTTTACTAAAAGGCGTTATTCTTGTAATTAGTTGACATGTTTCCTTGTGCTTCTCAAGTGTGCACATTTGTTGCTTTCTGTCAGTTGATCTGTCCACAAGACACTCATTTTTAGGACAGGGCACAATTTGCATCAAATGTGGTGAGTTTATACCACCAGAGCAAGATGCTTTAACTATGGTTTTTGTCAGTGAATACACTGATTCAGCCTAAGACCGGAAGTTGCATGAAAGCGAGGCCTAAGGGCTATCTTTTGCGCGAATCTCAAAAATCATGGTGGAAAACACCGAGACTTTGCGTGGAAGACATGGAATGTCTTCTGATGTAAACCTTACACCAGAAGACATTCCATGTTCATCCGTGAAAAATGGAGAAGACATAAGTAAATGGACAATTCCACAATTGAAATTTTGGTTGAAATGCAGAAGACTGAACCAACAGGGACTGAAGAAAGATCTTGTTGAAAAGTAAGTTTCGCAGCACCTGCATTACGTAAACACTGTTATCTAACCTTCCACGCTAGTCAAAAGAATTTCGTTTTCGCTAAAATCTATTCTTTTCTGCTTTTAATTTGAGATTTCTTCCTTTTCTGGGGCAGGGTTAAGGCATTCAATGCGATTCCTTACTACAGAGAGAAAGTTTACGACCCTGATCCTGAGAGGAGCTACACGAAAGCAAAGGTTGAAAAACTAAAGACCCTTAATATCGAAACAGTTCAGACTGAGCTGATCGACCAACAAGCAAGCTCATCTAGTTCGATTTTAGACACTTTCCCACCGGATGAAAACACTCAATTTTCAGAGGACTTTTCTGTTTTGCCCCCATTTGTGCCTATGGATGCTTTTGAGCAGGTAAAAAATTCCGGTAAATCCATGAAGAAATTTATCAATGCAACAGTTGTTATAAACTCCAATGACAAAGGCCTCTGTATGGTCAATTTTGTGCATGATTTACAGGTGTATAATAACACGGAAAAGAACATCATATACGTCCATGCTTGCTGTTGGGCTTCCTATTAGAGGAATGTTAAATACAAGGTGAAAATGGTTTGTAAACAAAGGGTGACCCCAAAGATTCTAGCAGCAAAGTGTGATAGGCAGTGTCGGCTTCCAACAGTGGGTGTTGTTGTCATGTTATGGCACTCATATGGAAACTTGAGGACATGACGAGAAAGTCAGAGCTAAAAAATATCACTCCTGATAACAGAATGATGCTGCACATCAAAACCAAGGGAATGGGGAAAAGGGGGTAGACGAGAAGTAGAGTTCTCTCCAGTGATGGCTTTAAAAATAACAAAACCAAGACGTGCGTCTGACTTACCTGGTAGGAAAAAGAGGAGTATTGACTCTCAGTTTTATGATCCCAGACCATTGAAATCACAGAAGCTTGATGCTGATGGAATTGTAAAGCTGAGGCAAGATCTTCAGAAAATAAATGCTCGTATACCCTTTGCTGTTTTGTTACCAGAGGAGAAGACAATTCAAACACGATTCATAAGCAACTTCAAGATTATTCCCGACAGTCTCCAAATTTGGTAGTACCCTATTTTAGTAGTTGCTCCCTTGCTGGTAAAGAAAATGTGAATCCTGTCTCAAATGGGCAAGCACTGAATTCAAATTCATGTTTGAATCATGAAATCTCTGCTCCACCTTCCACTGTGCAGTGTGAATCAGAAATGGCACCCCTTAGCACTCCTTCTAATGATTATGATGAGCTACAACTTCAGCAGATATCAGCTGCAGATTGTAATGTTAATAACCAACAGCAAGAAAAGAATATTTCAAGTTTTATTGAAAGTACAATTGATCCATCTGAAGTACAACTGCCAACAGCCCAAACAGAAGCATTATTTATTGAAACTCTAAGAGACAAGCAAAAGCAAATTGAAACGGCAACAAGAGGACAATTGACGAATCCTGCTTGGTTTGAACAAAGGCAAAACAGAATAACTGACAGTATCTGTAAAGATGTCTTTTCTCATATGCAAAAACGGGTCAAAATTACCAAAAAATTTAGTAAAAAAATTTCAATAAAAGGAGCACCCCAAAAAATTGTCAGCTATTCACAAGCTAAACATCTTAATTATAAAAGTAAAGGATTGATCTCTGGTATTCAAAATGAACCTGTGGCAGCTGATATGTACAAAGAATATCTCTTGTCGTTGCCAGACATCAAGGAAGTTACAGTTCCAGAAGTCGGATAAATTTTAGACAAAGAAAATGATGTTCTCGCAGCAAGCCCTGACAGAATTGCAACAATAGTGTATGCCAATGGGGACAGTGAATACAGGAATGTGGAGAAATAAAGTGGTTAGAGTCGAAGCAGGAAATGTCACCAGAGACTGCAATACATAATCATCAAAAGGAAAGCAGTTTCCCATTTATGGAACTGATCAACTCTGACTTTAAGTGGTAAAAGAAAAGCACAAATATTGGTTTCAGTCCCAGATGCAAATGGGGGTCAGTGGAATTCCATTAACTGACTTCATATTTACCAACAACACATTTCCAGTTTTGGTTCTCAAGGTCACATTATCGTCAAGGTGGGAGGATGAAATTAAGCCTTGTTCAATTGCTTTTCACAGGAAATATATCGCAAAATAAAAGCAGTTGTGCATTAAAACTGCAAAGCAATACTGTTAGTTTCTTGGAAAATATAAGTTGACTCTAACAAACTGTCTAAATAAGAACTTTAGCGTGTTCTAAAGCTCAAGGAATGGTATTCAAGTTATACTTTGCAAGTGATGGGATGGTGCAAAGGATGTTGTTAGGGTAGGGAAGGTGAAACTAGATATTTTTGTGTATTGTTTTTGAAAATTTCGACTGTTATTTGTTAGAACTTATCTTGCAGATAAATTTTTACCTTTGAAAATAAAGACTAAAATTTTGGTTTTATTTTCTATATTATTGTCACCATCATCATTACTGTAAAAAATGTATTTTCTTCATACACCGTCAGTCTCCATCAGTTTTAAATCTGAGTACCCATTCTACCCATGTGCAGTTGATAGCATAATTTTTGCATTCACTTTTTTGCATATCGAGTCCTCCAATTATTGAAAAAACCCAAACCAGAGACTTACATAAAGTAACAAGACCTGAACAGTTTCAGAATCTTTAGTTTAACATTCAGTCCTAAAAAAGACACTTGCCAGTTCCCTGATATTAGAACCCATCCCTTCCAAAAAACTAAAAGCTTCCTTTAATGGGATATTGAAAATTTACTAACAAGGTACATACAGTCCAGATCTGATTTATGGACCCAAAGCTGGAAAGAGGCAGAACTTGAGTAAAAAAATGCAAAGCCTTGATTCACTTAATTGCTCTTTCAACATGAATACGCACATATGCTATACTCATGGTCTCAAAACACTGGCTTTGTGTGAACTGGTCATTGGCAGAAAAACTCTTGGGAGGAATATATAAACTTGCTCCTCTGAGGGCCATTAGGTCATGGATCTCAAAGCCCTTGTCTGCAAGGTACTGCATGGTCCCCCATTTCAATTAACTGACAGAAGTTACTCTTCTCCACTATTTTCTTATCACTTAATCTTCCTGGATACAACTGGCTAACAAATGTTATCCATCCACTCGGTGAAATGCAGATGAGCCCTTTAAACGTGTTGTTAGATTTGTAGTCTGAGTACATTTCTGAGTGCTTCTGATAATCCTTGGGCAACTCACATTTCAGCTCTGTGTAATCAAGAATTCCATGTACATTTTCATACCTTCCTTTAAAAGAATCTGGCAAGTGTTGTTTTATTTTGTCTCTTGAAGGCCATAAAGGCAAACTTCCCAACATTATGTAAAGGTAGTTTGCCCAAGTAATAAAAACATCAGACACGGTACTTACAGAGACACTAAATTCTGTGTGCCAAGTCACGTTTGAATAAACCAAGATGCACCCTTGTTAGAAACAACCACAGCTGATCGATGGGCTCTATTTCTCTGTTTCTGTTTCTTTGCTTTTCCTGTCCTTGCAAAAAAGGAAATGGATTAGCATTGTTTGCGGAACTTTCTCTCCCTTTTTCGCGTGCTGTGTTCCACGACATCATAATTCTCGGCAACCAAGTCTCTCTCTTCTTCGAAAGGTTTTTCATCTGAATCTTCGCCTTGAGTCTCCTTTGCAGAGATGTCAGGTGCATCATATGAGTGATGTTTATTTTCCATACGCGTGGATGGGATCGCAGAAAGTTGAATCCTTTGGCATTCCCGACTTTTGGCTCTTTCGGACCTTTCAGATACTTCGTCATTGCCAACTGACCATGGGAAAATCGAAGGAACAGCATTCTTTACAAGATCACGTCTTTTGCCGGTAAGGCTTTTCCTGTAGTCTTTCTCACTAAAATGTTCAGAACAGCAGAAGACTGAGCTGTTCGAGGCAAATTTTTTGTCGCCATGCTTCATTTTTTCATCCCAGATTTTCTTAAGCTTTTCGTCCAGAGGAAAATTATGAAAAATTATATCTGGTTGGTTATCTGAATGATTATTGCAAAGAGCAGCCACGCAACACTTGTCACTCGAATTCTTTTTTTTACTTGAAGACGCCATGTTTATGAGATTTGCACAAAAGATAGCCCTTAGGCCTCGTTTTCATGCAACTTCCGGTCTTAGGCTGAATTGGTGTATCACTGATTGAAAAAAATTTCATGGTTCATGTTAAAAAAATGAAAGTATCGTAAGGTCTTTGAAGAAAGAGACAAATTTTTTCATTAAGCAAAGAAAAAAATCTGGTGCTTGATGAAGGTGGAATCAAACTTCCCGCCGAACTAATATTCAGTGAGTTACGTCTTGCAGTCTGAAATGGGTTCAAGACACTATAGGTTAATGTAGCAAAGAGTTCAGAATTTTATTTAGTATTATATCTGAAGAACAGTAGCTGTGTTCGCCTATATATAAGGTAAGAAAGAACTTTATGAGTTTAAAAAAAGGTAGTGGCTTGTTGTGGCTCTAGCATGTGGAGTTCGAGTACGAGATTAAGCTTGACATTATCAAAAGCCAATTTGATGAAACAGGAATGATGGTTGCAGAAGAAAGCAAACTGGGGATTGAAAGAGAAAAATATATACAACAGGTGTCGCTATTTTTTTGTAGTGTTTTTATTTTTTTGTAGTGAAATCTGCCAGGTTAATAACTACAAAAGGCGGGCTTTGTACTTATTAATCGTAAAGAGCGGTACTTTGTAGTTATTAATTGTAAAGAACGTCATTTACGATTAATAATTATGTCAAACATAGTTAATAATCGTGAAAACCACGATTAATAACTACGTTTGACAGGCTTCGTAGTTAATAATCGTGAAATTTACGATTATTAACTATGTTTGGCAGGCTGAGAAACACAAGGGAAAAGCCTCTGCTAGCAGGGTAAATTTGAATTACACTTGCCGTGAGAAATTTTATTATTAATGTTAACCACATTCCACGCCAGTGTTTACCAACAACTCGTTGAAATTTTTGATGTTTTAAGGAAAGATTTAAGGAAAAATTCCAGTAAGAAAGCTGTCCCTTTTGTCAATAAAAAATAGTGAAAGCTTTTGAGTTAAAGTAAAATTGAAAACCATTATTTTTGTCCAGGAATGTGGTCAACATTAATAATAATATTTCTCACGGCAAATGTAATTCACGCCTGTCAGTGTTTACCAACAACGCGATGAAATTTTCGATGATTTAAGGAAAGATTTAAGGAAAAACTCCAGAAACAAAGCTGTCCCTTTGGCAATAAAAAATAGTGAAAGTTTTTGAGTTAAAGTAAAATTGAAAACCATTATTTTTGTCCAGAAATGTGGTCAACATTAATAAATAATAAAATTTCTCACGGCAAGTGTAATTCACGCCAGTGTTTACCAACAACGCGTTGAAATTGTCAACGATTTAGAGCGAGAAAAAACACAGCGATAGCGAATTATTCTGCACTTATTCATTGTCGTTACATTTGGGAAGGATTAAGATGTCTCTCTCCAAGTTAAAATTCAAAGGAAGTGTAATTTGAACTGAAAAATGTGGATTAACATTTCATTTTTTATCAGTCGGTTATCACAATTTCGTACACAGCAAACTCACCGAGGCCGCCGCTCGCGATGTCAGCTTATCGAAAAAATAGAGCAAAAGAAGCTAGCTTTCTTAGACAAAAAATCGATCAAAAAATTAGCTGAATGGAAACTTTGACCTCTCAAAAAGTTTTCAGGGATATATTTTTGTGAAAATAGGGACCTTGAAAAAAAGACTTTGAGTTTGTTTTCTTTTCTGTAATGGCAGTTGTTAGCTTTTGAGTTAGCTTTACTGGAGGAATTGACAACCTTACGATTAATAACTACAAAGCCTGCCAAACATAGTTAATAATCGTAAATTTCATGATTATTAACTACGAAGCCTGTCAAACGCAGTTATTAATCATGGTTTTCACGACTATTAACTATGTTTGACATAATTATTAATCGTAAATGACGTTCTTTACGATTAATAACTACAAAGTCCCGCTCTTTACGATTAATAAGTACAAAGCCCGCCTTTTGTAGTGAAAAGTGAAAGGCTAGTGGAATGGCCGTATGAAGTGACTGGTGCCTTTGTGAGCCCAATTATGAAGTGAGCACGATAAAAAAGTGAGTGGGTATCCGTGTGAGCCCGATAAAAAAAGTTAGTGGGTATCCATGTGAGCCCGATAAAAACAGTGAGTGGGTATCCATGTGAGCCCGATAAAAACAGTGAGTGGGTATCCGTGTGAGCCTGATTAAAATAGTTAGTGGGTATCCATGTGAACCTGATAAAAAAAGTGAGTGGGTATCCATGTGAGCCCCTTAAAAAAAGTGAGTGGGTATCTGTGTGAGCCCCATAAAAAAGGTGAGTGGGTATCCTTGTGAGCCCGATAAAAAAAGTGAGTGGGTATCCGTGTGAGCCCGATAAAAAAGTGAGTCGGTATCTGTGTGAGCCCGATGAAAAAAGTGAGTGGGTATCCGTGTGAGCCCGATAAAAAAGTGAGTGGGTATCTGTGTGAGCCCGATAAAAAAAGTGAGTGGGTATCCGTGTGAGCCTGATAAAAAAGTGAGCAGGTATTTGTGTGAGCCCAATAAGAAAGTGAGTGGGTATCCTTTTGAGCCTGATTATGTATTCAAATGACAGGTATCTTTGTGAGCTTAATATTGCTAATGATTTGGGTGTTTGCATAAGCTTCATGGGCTTAGGGGAAGTCCATTCTAACAACCTTTTTAGCGGGGAAGGGTTATTGGATCAGGTTTCCAGATGGTGTTCTCATGGAGTTTGGAGATGGGAGTGTGTTTTGAGGGAGTTAAGATCTCACTGACAAGATTGATATCTTGTGATGAGCTCTAGTAATTGAAATTTTTAATTTAGATGCAACGTAACACGTGATATATTTCTACCTGAAAGTGATGCTGTTGGTGAGAAGTATTTTGGGCATTTCCCTAATTTTGATAGGTATTGTTTTTGTAGCATGCATTGCTGCCAAGCTTTTCCTGTGATCTGTTGGTGTATTTGTAGCATGGTAATGGTGGGTGAATCATGCTAATGGTGTGTGAATGATTGTTATTTATTTATTATTTTGGTGTTGCCATATGCTTCTAGGGCCAGTATCAAAACCTGTTAGTAGCTAATGGGCTATAGTCATTCCCTCAACAGAGGGGTTTTGTGGTTCCAAGGACTATTCTGTAGTTTTGTCTCACTCTCGGGTCCTGCGAGATGACTCCATGAGCGATTTGTCAAATGGCATTCCCTTGTTGCTTGACTTCTACATCAGGCTTCTCTAGGCCTGGGTCATCTTTGGTCAATTTCTGGTCATTGCTTACCCCTTCTCAGTTCCATTTTATTGTGGTCATGAGTTGATTCATGTTGTGGGACCCCTGTTTCAGCGTAGCAAGTGACCACAGGAAAGAATGATCCAATAGATGTGGTCAGATCGAAACCCCACCCCGGGTCTAGAGAAGATGATCTATATCGAGAGCGCTTTGCGAATGAATGAGTGAATGATAATTTTATTTATATACGGTTAAAAAAACGCACACTGGTTATTAAACTTAGGAAACTCATTCATTTATGTTGGCACACGTTTTTTAGAGTAGGAAGCTTTGTTCTAATTGCAACCGAAGGCTTATTCGTATATCATGCAAACAAAAACTAATGTAGAAGAAGAATGTAGACGTTTGACTGTAACGCAGAAATTTACAAGTAAGTACTTTTGTAAAAGTTCAACTAGTTGATTGTGGTGGAGTTCCTCTCATCTCACTGTCCCCATCAATAAACGAGAGGAAGTTTGTTTATCATTTGTCTGCAGTACTCGGTTTTGGAAGCAAGAATTTGCCCTAAGCATTGCAGAGGTTATAATTCGAGGTTTCGGGGCAAACAGTGAGATTATAAGTACCGGTACACGTGTTACATTAACTGTTAGTTAGCCTTTTGTTTAGCCCTTCTAAACAGGGTGATAAGCTGTCTTAACCATGCGAGGTTACAAGCTGTCTGGAATCTGTGTTATAGAATGACTTTAAACATCGCGATTTGCTTTTTGGAGTGTTTGGGTTTAACACCTAGCTGATGCGACCAGCCATCACAGACAGCACTGTTGTAATCAGAGTGTGGTTCAATAAGACCTTTGCATATTTTTAAAAAATGCAGTGTGTTTGGAAACAGATGGTCTGACTGGCTTAAGCGAGAATACGTGAGGAGCTGAGACTTTTTTAAGACTTCATGTATGTGGGCCAGAGTCCTTTCTTAGGCGCTAGAGATTTGCAATGAATTGTCTTTGCTTTATTTGGACGCCTGTTACATTTAGGTGTATCATAAGTCATCTTCCACATTGAGATTGTCATCTTCCTCTATTGTAGATCTGTGTTTTGAGATCAGGTATGGTAGGTGGAGAAATGCGAACGTTAGTCTGCTTTCTTTCCTTTTTTGTTATACAGATGATGTTGGAAGTATTCCCATAATGCATTCAAAGGTCCAGATCTTTGCAGGACCAACATCAAATGATTTTAGTAATGATGCTGTGAAGAAGTGCTCTGTACAGAGGATGGCAGAACTTCAAAAGGAAAAAGTAAGCTTTTGTTTCTCCGGTAACCTGATTTTTGAGACCTACTATACAAGTCTGCCTTTTAGACATGATTTATGTGCTGTCAATGGATGATGTGATGTCAATGGAAGATATATTTATCATCACCAACAACTTGATAGAGAGAGTAATATCCTGATTGTGCATCAATACAATGTATATGTAATGTTGTACACTATACATATGTTTGGGTGATTTTGAGAAGACACATGCAGCAGTTGTTTCATTGATTTTCACTTTATTGTCTACTAAAATAATCGCATTTACCATACCATCTTCAGCAAACTTCCTGTACTGTTGTCTTTTGTATATGTTATATATATTTTTTTAATTTCTGTTGCCAACTGGGAACCTAGTTTCGTCCCTTAGCCTGCCGTTGAGCTGCTTGACTGTATGCTTTATGACTCGGGCTTCTCAATGAGTGTAAAGTATTAATGAGTCCAATGAGTCATGAGTCAATGCAGTTAAGTGCAATTAAATGGTGTTATTATTAATTCAAAATATTTCCCCGATTCTGATTGGCTAAAAGCACACGCATAATTCACCATAACCAGCTTCTGATGACCAAATTTGGAAGAATTTTGTGTTTAATGAACCGATGACGTCGAAAGTGCAGGGTAATACACCGTATCCTTGGTTGTTGTGTAGCTCTTTGAGATATACTAGTATGTTTTAACCTTAAGTACTTTCCTTTATATTCACGCAAGCTTCTAGATGCTTTCTCGGGATTTTGCCTTCTGGGAGGCAATCCATCCAAACATTCTAAACCATCTTCAATAAGTGATAGACGTTACTGGGTAAGTGTGGTTGTCATTAGGGGAAACTGACTTGGTGCTCATTTTGTTTAGATGAATGCCACAAGGAAAAAATGCCACATATATGTGAAGGGATCAGACATTCCTGATGTGGCTGAAAGTTTTTCTTCCTTGCAAGACAGGTATATTAAATATTTGTCAATTAGATATCAGCAAATGCATTACTTCTTTTACTGCTTTTTTGTTTGCATAGGTGGGGTGGTGGGAGAGTAACTTGAGTATTAAATTTTGTGATGGTGTATCATTCTTATAAGTATCTTTAAAAAGTGCAGTTTAGTATTAATTCAAGCTCATACACAGGCAAAGTCGATTTGTTAAAATTGTCTTCAATAAATGTTTTTTTCTGCATTTTTTCGGAAAAAAAAGTGTTTCAGATTTGGCAGCATGCAGAGATTGCTAGTATTTGATTCAATACTGTGGCAGGATTAGCTCAGTCGATAAACAGTTGGTAGAGCACTTGGTTGCAAAATGGGGGGTAATAGGTCTGATTCCTGTGGGCAGACAAACTGAGAAATGAAGGTTCAGGACACTTCGCTAAATTTTTTTGAACTTCCCCAGTTGCAACAATACTCAAATACTACCTGTAATCTAAATCTTATGGAGATAATACATTTTCATTTATGTGTATCTCTTGCCTGTGAAACAGTCTTCCTTCAGACATTCATTTCAATCAAACAGTTTTTATACATTTTAGAGTAATAAATTGAAATTTATAATTTATTAGATTTTAATGTTTTCCCAATTACCCACAACAAGTAAAATTTACCAATGTACTGCCTTGCTCAACCATCAGTGACCACGATGCACCCTATGCTTTCACAGATATAAGTGTTACTCACTTTGCTCCAGAATTTAAATACATTCATAATGAGCGTCTGTACCATAAGTCTTATGTGGAAGACTGTGCTAATCTCCCATTAAGTATTGTTTATGTCCTGGAGGATCCGAACGAAAAACTTGATGTTTTTGGTCACCTTATATTGCAGTGCATAGAACGACATGCACCGCTACAAAAGCATATTAAATAAGGTAACTCATCCTCCAGCTCCATGGTTACAAGACAATGAAATAGCTAGACCCAGCTACTGAGGGATAATTAAAGTGCAACTAAAGCACAAGACATCTGGCAAAAGTTCTGTGATGTGCGAAACCTCCTAAAGAAGAAAATACGTCAAGCTCGTCAGAATTTCATCCAAAAAACCCAAAGAGGTATGGCAGGTTATCTACCGAACACTTCACCCAAATCCAACACCTCTGGGAGCGCGGGTGTAATATAGATGCCCTTAATGACCATTTTGCAAGTACAGCTACAAGGACTACTGGTGTTGAAACATCGGATTCTAAAGAAGATCTGATAGACTTTATAGAAGCACTACAACCTGAAGAGTCTCTGACAGGAAATAACACCTTTACTTTAAGGCCTTGGGGTTTTGTGTAAGCTGAAGGTCCTACAATCTGACACATCAATAGGCCCTGACCTGATTCCAGCTTAATTTTTAAAGCCTGTTGCTGAATATATTGCAAGTGCTTTAACTGACATAATCAATTAATTCATTAAATTATGTGACTTTCCAGATAAATGGAAATGAGCTTGAATAACTCCAATCCCAAAGGTGGATAGCCCTCAGGATAATAATGATTTTCGTCCAATCTCTATATTGCCTGTTTTGTCAAATATCTACACGAAAGGCTTGTTTACAACCAAGTTGTTGAGTTCTTGGAAAACCACCATCTTCTTGAGGATAACATTTCTGGATTTAGGAAAAGTCATTCTACTATATCTGTTTGATTAAGCATACGTGATGACATATTGAAAGCAATGAACTGGAGCGAATGCACAACAAAACTATTAGGGACCCACATTGATCACCACCTTAAATGGGAAGGAAATGTTAAGCAAGTCTCAGCCTCTTGCCATCACACTCTTGCAATCTTAAAGAAGTTGGGGAATTTTCTGCCATTCAATATTCACAAGCAGTTAGTTCAGGCCCTAGTACACTCCAAGTTGTATTATAATTGTGTTGTCTATCATAATCTACCTCATCACATTGTTAAACACCTTCAAAGAATTCAAACAGCATGTGCATGCTTTGTTGTAGTCAAACTGGTTGAAATAGAGGATATCATAAAGCTTAATGGGTTACCTGTTAAAGAACATACTGAAGGGCAGCTGGTAAAGTCAGTTCACAAGGCCATTTTTTCTCAAGAATGGCCAGGTTACTTGCGACTGAAGCAATTTACGCACAATGGAACTCTTAGGTCTAGTGCGGCTATGCAGCTTGCAATCCCACTAGTATCACACATCTATCAAGATCAAACTGCTGAAGGCTTTTTAATGTTTTTGCTGAATTTATAAGAAACAGTATTGACTTTAACCAGTTCTCTAAGATGACTTTTAAGTATTTGATGAAAAAGGTCAAAGTTAACTTATTAGTTTCATGAAATTTTGTGTATCATTGTAAATAGGTTTTTATTTGTACATATCATATGGTTACTTATCTTACCTCTTTTAAATTTTTACTTTACAAATGTTATTTTTTTTAGCAGATGAAAAGCCACCTATTGGAAATGCTGAATAAAGCCATTATTAATATTATGATTAATATTATGATTATTATTATTATTATTATTATTATTATTATATAAGATATACAGTGTACTAGTGTAATTGCGATTAATTTTCCTTCTCAACATCGAGTCCAAACTATGGACTTTGGGAGGCAAAGAGGGTTTCTACTTGATGGAGAGGACCCACGTAGAAAGGAGAGTTATTTTCTGGAGTTCGTGTATGTTGATGTTGCCAGGGATTTTGTTGGAGTATTCTTTCCATGTCCTTCTTGATGGTGCCAAGGTCTTCCATAACCACTGGTGCTGTTGTTTTGAGCCCCCACATTCGCTCAACCTCGATTTCCAAGTCTTTGTATTTGGTTAGCTTTTCCGTGGTTTTGACTGAGGTGTTGGTGTTGAGGGGTACAGTCATGTCAATTAGAAGGCAGGTTTTATCCTTCTTGTTCTTTAGCACAATGTCCGGCCTGTTAACTGCTATAGTCCTGTCAGTGTGGATGGGCATGTCCCACAGAATAGTGACGCTGTCATTCTTGGTGACAGTCGTGGGTTCATCCTCATACCATCGTTCCTTCACCTCAATGCCAAACTCTTTGCAGATCTTCCAGTGCATGTGTGCAGCTGCCTTGTTGTGGCAGTGGATGTGTTCAGTTTTAGCCAGTTCAGGGCAGCCAGAGACCAGATGGTCAATGTTCTCGTTGAAACGGCAACACAGTCTACATTCTGGGTTCATATCAGGTTTCTTGAGGATGTTGTGTTGGTAACAGTGGGTTGGGAGGCTTTGATTTTGGGCTGTGATGATAAAGCCTTCAGTTTCTGCCTTGAGGCCAGCTGCTTTTAGCCATCTGTGGGTCTTGTCTTGGTCCACGTCAGCCTGTTTCACCCGTTGTGGAGCGCTTTTGATTCCCACTTGGACCTGAGCTGTTGGCGACCCTTGTGTTTGGGCTTGGTTTTTGTTCTGCGGCCATAGGTGGTGTTTGCCTCATCCTCTCCAGGTGGTATTGCAGACATTCCCAGTTCCCAACGGAACTTCATTGACTGTCTGCTGATGGAGTACATAGATTTCCTGTCGTCATGGTTTTTGACAAAGTGGAGGAGGGTGTCCTGTGTCTCCTGGAGGTATTTTTCAAGACCGATAGTGGTTGACTTGTAGGAAAGCTCCAGTTGTATGAGCCCTCTAGCTGCTTCAGTTGTGGGCAGGTACAGCCTGTCCACGTCAGATTTGGGGTGGTGCATCTTGTACATGGTCAGGAACTTCCTAGTCTTTGTATCAAGTTTGGCCAGTTTTTGTAATGTCCAGTTTATGGTGTTAAAACTGTAAGTTACCACTGGTACTGCCAAGGTGTTGATGGCTTCCAGTTTGTTTGCAGAGTTCAGCTCAGACTTGAGTACCATCCGGATCCTGCAGTAGTACTCTTTGAGGATCTTCTCTTTCATCTGAGAGTGCTGGACTCTGTCTCCCTGTACCTTCCTGATCTAAGTCTAAGTCCTGGATGATGGGGTTGAAGTCGAGCTCAATGTTACTGGAGTCAGCTAGTCGCCCTCTCCTGAAGGTGGCCTTGGTGCACTTGTCCAATCCGAACTCCATGCCTATTTCATCACTGAAATAATAATTATTATTTGATGGTTCTCAATAGGCCCGTTTGTTCGTCGTCATTTTTTGCATAGGTCTTTAGGTCATCCATGTAGAAAAGGTGGCTGATCTTTCCATGGGGTTGTTGTACCCATAGCCACTCTTGTTCAGGAGGGAGCAAGACAAAAGACTAGAGGTGGCAGAGAGTGTCCCTGATAGATGCCACATTTGATTTTGATTGGTCTGAATGTTATCATACCCTTATTGCGGTTTAGGTGGAGGATTGTTTTCCACGACTTTATGTTTTCCCACATGAAGTGGGTGATAGTGGGGCAGATCTCGATGATCAAGGTGTGGGGCACACTATCGAAGGCCTTCTTGTAGTTGATCCAGGTCATGGAGAGATCTCACCTCCTCAAGGATAGCTTTGTTGATGAGAAGCTGGTCTTTACAGCCATAGCTCCTATGGCAGCATCCTTTTTGCACTTTGAGGAGCAGGTTGTTACTTTCAAGAAATATACAGGCCTTTTCTGTAATGATGGAGGTCAGTACCTTGTACATAGTTGGTAAGCATGTGATAGGCCTGTAGTTTTTAGGGTTCTCTGTGTCTTCGGACTTTGGTATTAGGAAAGTCACACCCTCGGTCAGCCACTCTGGGGTCTGTTCTGCATTCTTGACGATGTTGTTGTAGGCATTGGTTAATTTGGGGAGTAGGCTGGTCAGTTGTTTGAGCCAGAAGTTAGCTGCGCCGTTGCATCCTGTGGCTTTCCAGTTGCTGGTCTTGTGGATGGCTTTGGTGGTCTCCTCTGTGGTGAAGTCTAACCATTCCTGAGTTGGGACATACTGGTTTTCCTTGGCTTGGTCTTGGATCCAGTGGGCAGCATCATTATGGGTCTTGTTGTTCTCCCATATTTTGCTCCAGAATGTCTCGACCTCTACGAGTGAGGGAGGGTTCCGGATAGTGATGGCTTTCTTTCCCAGCTCTCTATAGAGCTTTCTAGCATTGTCCCTGAAGGTCTTGTTTTGCCGGAAGAAGTTCGCCCTTTTGGTGTATTGCCTTAGACTTTGTGCTTTGGCCTGGACTTGTTGTTTTAGAGACTCTTTTGTTTTGGCCATATCATCTTGGTTTTTTTACGCCAAATTTCTTCTTGATCTTGCCAGCTTTGGCATTTTTTACATTAGATTCCTTTTGTAGTTCTTCTTCTTATTATTATTATTACAAGTGATACCGGTAAAAGTAAATGATAATTATTTTACAATATATAAAGCTTCACATTTAAACCTTCAAATAATTTGATCAAAAAGGGTTAGCTTTTTTGTCTTTCTTTGGTGCCGCATATTTATACGACGAAGTCACGGTTCGAGGTTGTCCACTATGGTAAGAAGTGATTCCATTAAATTTTGCTTTTATTGAAATGGATGGATGAAAATTGATCGCTCTTTTTCATTTATAAATCATGTCAAAGGGAAAGTAAATATTACAGCTGATTCTTAAGTCGTGGCACAAGCTGATTAATAAAATGGATTTACAAAGAGAGATACGCATTGCTCTTAGGCCCGGTTCAGACGCCGAACTTTTCATGAGCCGAACCTAATTCGAATTAAGGCTGACCCAAATTATTAAGACCGGCTGAATTGATTCAGACGCCGATCTTAATTGCAGCTGAACTAAGTTCAAAACGCGAAAAATGCTCATTTCGGTCAAACTGTTTACAAAATATGTTATAATAATCTATGCATTAGGTCCGGTGCATGAAAAGTTCGGTGTCTGAATTGAAGCCGTTCCAAAGTCACTCCTGCCTAGGTGAAAAGAACGGCTGAGCCGTTCCAAATTGAAACAGGTGTTCCTAATTGATTCAGATGCCGAACTTTTCATGTACTTAATTCGATGTATTAGGTTCAGCTCATGAAAAGTTCGGTGTCTGAACCGGGCCTAACTGAAAAGAAAACAAGAACTTGATAACAGCCGGGAAACCACTAAGCTGAAGCTTTCAAATGTAAAATCTCTTATGAGTGTCAAACACCTATTTTAGTCAATGAAAGTAATTAAATACTGCAGTTGATTCAGACGTCGGATGTGATGGTGCCGAATTTAACTCTGTTTGTCGTAAATATTCCCAGTTTCTAGAGAAATTATTTATTTAATATGGATAGTTTGGAAGGGTTTCTATAACTAATACATTATATTCGGCACATGTGGAATGCAACTTCTAAATCAAATGTTGAACCTAAGTCGAATTTTAGACTGTTTCAGTCGCAGATTCGACAAAGGCATATTTAATTTGAAACTGTCAAATTTAGTTGATTCAGACGTCCCATCTCAAAGAAGTTACCCTTCTAATTAAATTAGGCACATTTGCAAATTTGCGATTGAGCTGGGTAATGATAACAGTTTCCAGTATTACTAAAAATACTGGTGGATACACTATGATACATATCGCATTTTTTATATTCCTGTAAACTTTGCTTTCAATTTACCCCATGATGCTTCTAGCTATATGCACCACACGGGTAAAAAAGAGAGTAAAAAAGAGATTTTAAACAAAGAAAAGAAAAATAGGTAACGATAAATTTCCTCCAAGGAAATTTGCACCCAGACCCTCAGCTAGAACTAAAAGTAAATGCCTCTATCCACCGGACTACCTCCGTAGATGCTTGCAATTTGTGTTTAAAAGAGGTATATATTCCTTCTCTATGGTGATTGACAGTTCTCAAGGATGACTTTTTTTCAAAATCTTTAACTGATCGAAGCTAGATGTACAGATCACAATAAACCTATAAATACTCTTTCAGGCTTGGTCCATGCCGGTAAACGTTTAAGAAATTTATGAACTATTGATTTCGTTGCTACCGACTGAACCATATGACCGCACAATTCTCTCCCTGCTCATAAGGTGTCTTTTCATCGGTTGGGGAATTAACACAACGTTGTTCATCATTTCCATCATTTAGGTTAGGGTAGCAAACAAAAACTTATGACAACAATTTATGACAAAAAAGGTACTTTAAAAATGAACTAAAATGTTCAAAATGCTGTGATCACATGACTGATAACATCATGTCCCTCTTTTGGTCATGACAAAAAAATTGTCAGGTAGGACATTACTTTCCAGCAAATTTTCTCTACAGCCCTCAGCCTAGTCTCCCAACTTTTTTGCTCATGTTCGATTCATTGCCCCCTTAAATTTTAAATGCTGGACATCAACTGGTTATTTTTAATTGCCCCACACAACTAAAACCTCAAATATGCTATTTGTTTTTAACTCGTTAATGAGATCTTGTCACAGCAAGAAAAAAAGCTAATTCGGAAATACACGTGACTGATGACATCATTACCTTAGATGTGACATAGGAAGATATTTTATGGCAAATGGTATCTTGTTGTGGTCTGACAGTCTTCTACGTATAAAATTGTCAAAGTTATAAAGCTTTTTAAAAAACTGCCTCAAAGGATTCTGGGAGATTTTTTTATCATAATTATAATCTACTTTTATAATTATTACATTTTAATCATCTTGTCCTTTTTATATGATTTGTAAGAATAGTGTGTGTACTATAGAAGTCTGTTTTTTGTTATTCTTCAATGAATATTATTTTTGGTTAACTGGTACTTGGTGTTTTAGGTATAATCTTCCTTCTTACCTGATAAAAAATGTAACAGAACGAGGTTACCACCATCCAACAGCTGTTCAGATGCAGGCAATTCCTGTTATGATCCATGTAAGTGCAAGCTTACACGAAATTGGTGTATAATTGTTTTTGCTGTTACTACTTCTGTTCAGTTACAAATTATTCAAATCAACAAATTTTTCGATATGGATTTCACGATAAAAAGTAATGTTGAAAAAGAATGTTTCGACCCTCTGATGGTCATTTTCAAGTTCAGAAGTAAAAAGGTAGCATGTATGTACTTACTTTCACAATTATTGTGACAGTACTAATGAGCTAGTTTTTTAGTCAGTATCTCACTAGTACTTTCACAATTGTATATTAGCACATGCTTGAGGCTCCATGTTTGTTTTGTTGAGTTCATTCCTAAAAGTGAAAACTGCCTGTGTTTCTCCCACCTTCTGTCATGTCACTTTCCACCATGTTTTGGTAACATGATGTTGATTTTAGTCAAGGCCACATGACAAAGAATCAACCAATGGTAGTCCCAGTTTAGTTGAGTGAGTCTAGTAATGTAACATGTCATTATTGAAATCTTTGTTGTGATTGGTATCTTGAAATGACTTAAAGGAACCTCTGTAAATTATTGAGGTTTAACAGAATAAATGGGAGGGCTGAGGCTGTCTGCTTCCTCCCCACCTCTTTCTGGTCCCTTCTATTATTTTGCTGCTTGCTGTGCAGAAAAATACTGCCATTTATTAAGTATATCATGTTTTTTAACTCATTATGATTTATACCATTTTCTTTACTTTGTTAGAAGAGAGAATTGCTATGCTGTGCTCCCACTGGATCTGGAAAGACTACAGCTTTTATTTTGCCTATACTCTATCATCTCAAGGTAATAAAAATATTTTATATTATCATGATAAATTTCTAATTTGTAAGGGCCACTAGATCCCATAATTTACTGGTACTTGAAAGAATATCATAAATAAGCTTTAAATTGAATTGAAATTTTGGCCAACAAAGAGAGTCACTGAAAAGAAAAAATAATATTTAATAAACTCGTAAAAAGTCCCATACTGTATTTGGGGTGCCCTATTTTAATGCCTTTCAGGTTTTAAAGGCTGTATAAAATGATGGTTTAATTGAGAATATCTAATGAGCCCATTGTGAATCTCTCTTATCACAATAAGCACAGATATTGCTTTGTTTGGTGCGTGTTATTAATCGTTTACTTTAAAGGAAGCCAAGGTATTTTTTTCACTTTGCTACATGGTGTGATAGGCAAACCAACAAGGTTTTCCAAAGGAAGGATCAGTTGTGTAAAAATAATTAAGCAATATGGATAGCTGTCTCTTTGACTTGTGCACTTTAGTGTGACAGGCACAAAAGTATTAAAAAACTGACAATTTTTTCATTAAATATGCCTGGTTAAGTGTAAATAGAAAGTTTACAACAGTACAATAGTATTGTAAAATGCAGTTAGTGGACTGGTGTATGCTGCTGCTGCAGCGCGTTGTTGTGATGTGTTGTTGGCCTGCTAGGCTTCAGCTCGTAGTGCTAAGGAAGTAAGGTTTCAAAATGGTCACGGAATGGAAAGCAGGGCTGTCATTAAGAGGCAGGGTCTGGGGACTTTCCCTGGCTACTATGAATGTGGCCCCCAGCTATTTTCATAGTAAAATAGACGAAAAATAGAACCAAAAGAAATCCAAAGCTGTTTGATTCCCTGCCTGCTTGTTGTATACATATTTACCCAGCAACTTGAAATCTTGGTGACAACCCTGGGAAAGGGGCAGTTATGCCAATTGCCAAGCGGTGTCCCCCCCCCCCCCAAAAAAAGCCAAATGTGTGTAGTTTTCCTTTCTTTAACAACAACAGCAACATTTATTTATTTTTTCATTTTATTTATTTTATTTTTATTACACGATGCAAATTACAGCGAAGCTGATGTGGTCGTGTATTTAAAAGTTAAACACAGTTTCCAAATGGATAAAATGCTTAAAAACTAATTACAATTTAGAAAAAGATTTAACCTATTTGAAAAAAATATATCTATAAACTAAGCTATTCACATGAAGTTCTGAGTTTATGAGAGTTTTAAGATAAGCTTTTGCTTGAGATTACACGCTTATAATTGTCAAGAGAATTCCATAGAGATACCGCTTTGTAACAAGTGGACTTGCAAAAACTTCAGTGTTTGGTTTCAGTAACAGAAAGGTCAATTTCCTTCACAAGTTATAGTTGCACTCATATTTCGTAAACAGCTTCATAATAGGAACGGGTAAAAAGTTATCAAAGAGTCAAGTGCTAACAGTAAGTAATCTATTTTCGTATAAATCTTTAATAGTGGGCCACTTGCTTTGGGCTAAGACCTGATCACCAATCCAGGCCATAGATGATCTTTGGGGCACATACATGTAGGTTAAAATTACTTTAAATTAAAAATCAGCTCTCGCTGTAGTTGGTAAGAAATACAAAGGCCTGAGAAGATTCCATTTTTGTGAAAAGGACTTAATTAACTCTGTATACATGAACACTCCAATTAAGATCACTGTCAATTTTGACGCCTAAACACCTAGTTGACTTGACTGTTCCTCAATGACACTGCTTGTAGTGGCCCAACATACTGGCCTCGCATTAAAATCATGCACTCGGATTTTAGTGAGGTGGCGTATAAGGCCATTAAGGTAGCACCAGTCATACAACTTCTGAAGGATGATGTTCAAGACAACAGCAACTATATCAGGAGAAGACGCAACCATCTTAGTGTCGTCAGCATATATGTGAATTCTGCCATGGCAATCCTCAACTATATCAGGCAGATCGTTGCAGCACAACAAAAACAGGGTAGGTCCCAAAACAGATCCCTGTGGCACACAGGTAAAGGTAAAGTTTCGGACTGAAAACCATTTACAACTGTAGCTTGAGAGCGGTAAGCTAAGTAATCTTTAATGCAGCACCATAGATTGCCAGCAACACTGACTGCTTGCAACGCATTCAGCAGGACATGATGAGAAATAGATTTGAAGGCCTTGTGGAAGTCAACAAAGACTATACCAACCACTACAAGTTTTTATCCAGTGCACGTCTTCAGTCCTTGATCATTTTTACCAACAACAATACGGTTGATTGACCCTTTTTATAGGCCCACTGGTGAGAATGTTATGTTCTGAAATGTGAGTTGTTATTGTGGTGGCAAAAGTCTGTTCAAACAGTTTTCCTGGGACACATAATAGGGAAATTTATCGAAAATTCTGCCCACTTGATCTTTGTCTGGACGATTGAATGTACAAGCATGTAATCCGAGATTCCAAGCTCGATTCTGGTCTCGTGCTTTTTGCTTCTTATTACCAGGCTTGTCATTGATTGCCATGTAGTCGAATTGAGACAACAAATCCTGTAATTATTGGCCAGCAGTGGAGGAAACTGAGCTGTCAGTTAGACGAGCACAAGGGCATAGCTACCATCTAAAAAGAAAGCAAAATATCCAAAGATAATTGTTTTACGAGCACAATTTGCCTCAATTCATTCAACTCTGGTTGTTTTTTTGAAATATATAAAGGACTTTTTTTCCCTCTCCATCCAAATGTCGGGAGAAATGAAGAAATTCATGCATTAAGGGACCAATTCTTGAATCACATATCTAATGAAAAGATGGCGGGTGTTTTCACTAAAAACATGTTTAGATTCCTAACTGTTTACTCATATCAATAAATCCTGGGAGCAACGGTGAAGGCGACGGTGACAGCGACTGCAATGAGGGCATCAAATGCAGCATGCTTTTCTTTACAACCTGTACGAACACAAAGTTAAATGTCCTTTTGTGACGTTGTTTGGAGGACGTAAACACAGGAACAAATTCAGTTTCTTCTCTGAGTCTAAACCTTAAGTGCGGTGCTCAAGACTCCGTAGGAAGTTCACCTATATATGCCATTTTAAGAGAGTTGAAATAGATGCAAAAAGCTTAAAAATAACAATAAAAACACGAATTCATTTCGATAGCTAGAGACGTTTTCGTTGCCCTCGCCGTCGTCATTGCTAAAGTGCCCTATATTCATCAAAGTGACAGTTTTTGCATATGACCAAATGTGGAAAAGTATCTGGATAAGTTGGAGATATTGTTTAGACTACAAAACATTGCGAATTTACGAGGTTGTTGTTGTTGTTTTTCTTTTTTCGGGGGAGTGGGGGGGGGGGGGGGGGGTTCAAAGCGATTTGGAGAATTGTGTGTACCACTAAAAATATCCTGGCTATGCCACCACAGAGAAACCTGTCTTGAACAATTCAGCCCTGCCTTGAGGTTTGCAGAGTGGTTGAAGTGGAAGCTGCTGGAAACTCGTCCCTAGCCTGTGTTGAAAGGTTCTAAATAATATATATGCTGCTAAATGGGCAATAAAAAATGACAGACAGTTCTTCGTGCTGTTGTTCTTAGTAAAATGGCCTCCACGTCTCAATTTCTAATCCTGTTTTAAAGAGGTGAAATAATAGTGATGCTGGCGAGGCCATCTTTTGGCTCAAATCTCATGAAACTTTACACAAGCATGATTCAAATTAAGTATCAGTGCCAAGCAGTTTGCATGCAATGTACGTAGACAGTACAACATACTTGTTTTGATTAATGTATTGATTACTCATCAATGAACATTACCAGCACGGCACCTATCAGAAGCTGTGTTCCTGCAAGAAAGTATTTTTTCAAAATGATGGGGTTTGCAGACAGGGGTTTCGTTTTTTCCCCTTTTTTTCACTCGCCCAAATTTCTTGTAGACTTGAGGGAGACGTGTGCATTGCAGGCTAATCTTCTGTTCGAAAAATAGTCTGCTTACTTCCATTCTGCTACACCTTTGTTAATACTCTCAAGTTGCATATACTACAATAATCGGATGGGCTGATCTACACATTAAGCAATTTTGAATTAATAGTATCTTGTATTATGATCTGTTCATTGAGAAACTTGCTCCTGAACCCTCTGCAGTGAGGGCTTGGAAAAAAACGTTTCAGAACTTCCTGATTGGAGTGATTGTTTCATAAATATATATAAGCTTAGCCCTTGAAAGATAACAAGCTTAGACAATTCTCTTTTAAGGTCATGCACAGAATAATTAGTACAACCAAGAAAGAACCACTAAAATATAAATTAGCCTCTGATGGCAATTTTAGTGTCCTTTCTGCCGCAATCCAGATTAAATTGAACACACCTTAATATAATTTGTCAAGAGTCAAATGAATTCTTTTCCAAAACTTTAGGGTGGTTGAATGAATACCATAAGGAGAACATACAACTTTCAAACAAAGACTCCATTTTGAATGTCAAATTCAAGTCTAAGCAAACTTCTATTGGTATTATTGCAAAAGAAATACTTGTATACTTGCAAAAACATTGCAGTGTAACCTAATTTCAATGAATTTTTGCTTAAGCTTTTTGAACAAAATAGCATTGAAAATTGTGGCAAACGATATTAAATGTGTGGAAACTGGCAGGCTTTTATCCTCTAAAACTTTTTATTTTTGTTTTTTTTATTATTATCATATGTTTATTTACTTTTTTGTGTGAAAAGGCTGTAATAAGTTTTGTTATTTATTGATCAATTTGTTATTATGTGCTGTATATTAATGTTGTTATTGTGTTGAGAATGAAATTCAAGAAAATAATATCTTTTATGTCGCTGGTCCAATGCGGAGGTAATAATTACCAGGAATTGAAATGGGAGAGGGACATAATAAACCTCCTCAGACGTTCCTATCTGTTTTGTTGCACTGCCAAATTGTCACAAAAAAGGAAAATCGTCTGTGGAAAGGCTACATCTGATATGATATAATAATTGGCCTAAGATTTCAAATGATCAAATTAATTATTGTGTTCTGTAGTCTTCCCAAACGGTTGGTTTTAGAGCAGTTGTGGTATCACCAACAAGGGAACTGGCTCAACAGGTGTGTAAACTAACTTGTGTAAATAATTGTTAAGGGAATAAT
The DNA here is from genome assembly GCA_038088405.1 of Porites divaricata. Taxonomy (NCBI): domain Eukaryota; kingdom Metazoa; phylum Cnidaria; class Anthozoa; order Scleractinia; family Poritidae; genus Porites; species Porites divaricata. The sequence continues at coordinate 509,791 of JBBMOI010000018.1, forward strand.
TTCATGTGAAGTAATGAAATAATTCATTTTTGAACTGCGGTTGTACATGAAAGTGAAGAATGATCATCGCAGTAAATTTTCCAATTTAAGCAATTGGAAAGAAGAAGCCTGAAAAAAGAATCAGGACTTCAACGGGATTCGAACCCATGACCTCCGCGTTGCCGGCGCGTTGCTCTACCAACTGAGCTATGAAGCCACACATTGGGAGCGAGGTCAATTTATTGAGTTTATATCTCCCGTGAGGAGTGAGATGATGTGAAGTAAGTATTTAAGTTGCAAGGTGCAGTATTCTTAAGGATACAATGTTTAGGCTGTCAAAGTCTTATTGTGTTGTGCTTCACATCCTAAAGTATAAGCACTTAAGTATTTTAAATAGTGAGTTAATTGTTACGTTTTTAATATTATAAACAATCAATCTATTAATCTATCTTGATTGATCAATATTCATCCATCTATCACTAGTGCCTGCCACGCAGGCTAATCTATCCCTTCCTCCGTCTATCCATTCATCCATCCAACTACAGTAACATAAATTCTGTTTTAAAGTGATGTTTGACCCTTTTTAAGGCAGCCACTTTTAACAAGAGAACAGCGTTTTCCTTGAACAAAATCTTGCTCATTGATAAGCAGAGTTCATACAGGTCCTGGAAATCCTGGAAAGACCTGGAAAAACACTGCCGATCCTGGAAAGTCCTGGAAATCTGTTAAAATGAATAAAGTTATATTGTTTTCCTTAACACAAATCAGAAGATGTTTTTGAGAATTACTATTATGTACTATGCGTCAATGGTTTGGCTTATGGTAATCGACAAAATGAAACAATCTTTGACCTTAGAAAAAAGTGACGGTTGGGCAGCACTTTGCTTTTGTAATCCAATCACCATGGTAATTGTTCTTCTGCAGCTCCTAACAATTTGGACACGATAGCAGTTTTTTTCTGCTAAATACCAACGCCTGAGGCTCACTAATTTTACAAAGATCTCAAATTCTTTTCATAAATTATGCCCTGTCAGATAAAGCAGACATTGCTACATAAAATGGGGAAAATACTCAGCTCCTAAACAATTCTTCTTTTTTTTTTTTTTTGCAAAATACTAAAGGCAGCTCAGTTGGTAATTGACTAAACAATGATCCCAAATTCTTATCATAAACGGCTTTGTTCTGAAGTATGGTCTGTCCGGTAAAGTGAACATTGCAATTTAAAGCAGTTTAAAACTTCCACGATGGGATGGGATGGGTAAAACATTTAGTTTCAGATTCGCATGTTCATGTTGTTTACTTAAATATTTCATGTACATTGAATATTTTGACCCAACTGCTTGTGATTCACTTCTCAAGTTACAGATTTCCATTTCGAAAATTAAATTACAGAATTAAAGATTAATAGTACTCGTCTCGTTTCGTCAAATACCATAAGCCCAATGGTTTTGACCGCATAAACATAGCAGCAGTAATATAGTGTATATTACTGCTGCTAATGTCTCAGGAGAATTTAGCATTCAGTCAAAGTTATGAATGTTTTATATTTTCATTAATTTATTGTCCTCATTTGTATGTCTGGCAATGTGTTGAAGTTGTAAGTGGAAAAAAATTATTTCACACTCCTGAGAGTGAAAGGGTTAATTTTGGAGTCCTGGAAAATCAATCTGAAGCCTGGGAAAGTCCTGGAAAATTGTTCGTAAAAAAGGGTACGAACCAATTAAGGAAACGTTTTAAACTCTTTACTATCGTCCTACTGTATTTGAGAGGATCATATATAACCAGCTCTGTTGTTATTTGACTGAACATTGTGTCTTGCAATCATGCACTTGGTTATAATTATGTAGCAGTCCTGCTAATAACTCAAAAGGAAAATTTAGAAAGGCATAACAAGTTTTAGTAGTAACATATTAGACTTAATTAAAACCTCCATCATTGTTTTTTTGTCTTTCACACTTTTTGCAGATTTACCATGAATTTTGTCATCTATCTAATGGACGAGTGTTCAGAATTCACTTATTAACCAAAGCCAAGGCTTCCTCGAACAGTTTTGGATCTAAGTCATCACACAGGTTTGGTAAGACTTCTAACTTGATACTTTGATACAAAGCGTTTTTGAGTTTTAACCAGAAGTGGACTTACATGATCAAAACAACAAAGGACCACTTACAAAATGAGCTGCCACGTTCAGTAACATTTGAAATTTTCTCGGCTGATAATTGGGTATAAAGACTCGGAAAATTAAAAGAATTTGGACAAAAATCCACAAAAAAGAGAGTCATAGTAATTCCTATTAACCCATTCGCTCCTGGAGATTTTGTGAAAAACGCGTTTTGAAGCTAGTCAAGTGGTTTTCTGGTCACTGTCATGCTAGAAAGAGCTAAAACTTACCACAAACCTGTTTACAGGTCGTACACTTCACAGCCTTCTGACCCAGATGCAAAATATCAGCTTGCGAAGTTCGGGCATGTGCAGAAAGCAAAATTTACTTTTCGCTTTCTCTCCTTCCCTCTTTTTTCGCTTTTCTTGCTCATTTTTTTTTCTCTTGCTGAGCATTTAGTAGGCTTCATTTTGATGGGAAGAGTTTTTAGGAAAGCTTTTAGGGCCTTAGGATTAGGTGAAAGTAAAGGTAGGTGGGCAATGGAACAAGATTTTCATGGAGATTTACAGGTCAATCTTGCATGGTTTTTTGCCTTTTTCTCCAGTGTCCTTGACTGAATTGTACTCATTCTGGTATGGTTTGAAAGATCTCTTCACTCTGCACAAGTTAGCGGACAAAGGTTGCCTTGACTGTTAAAACTGATGAGTATGATAACGACTTCAAGCCGTACTCGTACTTGAAGTCGTTTCCTCAGCTTTCTATGTTAGCGATGACACCGAGTTCAAGTTTATAGAAAATAAAATTATGGGATTCCGTATGACTTGGCGCCAAATTTGAGTCAAGGTAGCGCTTCCACAACAATTTTGAAAACAAAAAATGACTCTAAAAAACGTTCAAGACTGATTGTTACTCAGTTATATGGAAGGTTTTTTGGACGAAGAAGAATTTTGTGCTTTATATGATGTAAACAGCACAGATTATCCTGTATTTGAGCATGGAAAGTATCGAAGATTCGACCTGAATGAAGTTTCCGAGGAAGAGTGCTTCAGCCGCTTTCGTTTTAGCGACAAGGTCATTCCCTACCTTGGTCGTAGTTTGCGTCTACCGAAAAAATTTGTGTGCGAAAATCGAACAGCGGCCTATACAGAGGAAGGGCTGTGTATTCTCTTGCAACGTTTGGCTTATCCATGCCGTTGTCCAGGCATGATAACTCAGTTTAGGAGGTCTCCACAGGAGCTCAGTCTGATAACCAACAAGGTGAGCTTGTGAGGCCTGTAGAGAGACATGAAACTTTCCCGGGTAAAATGCAAATTTACTCTGTGTAGGAAATATCGCGTTCGGTTGCTTTTCCTTGACTTCAAAAGCAGTATTTTACATAAAACATCATATAAGGAATATTCAAGATGATAAAGAGAGGCTAGAAACGAAAAGAAACTGCATTAAACGATCAGAATTTACCTTTGAAAACCAGCTCTTCCCATTCGTAGCTCAGTCGTTCTACCCACTTCGAGTTTTTGGTGAGAACTCGTCGTAGTTTAACTTGACAGGACGACTTGAAAACGTGGAGATGCGCAGAACAGATGCGCAGTACGCAAAATCGCTGATCTCGTTGTAGAAGTTGTACTCGTTGTCGATGCTAACTTCCTTTATTAGAAAAGCATGTACAACTTTGACAGCTGTTTCCTTGTTAGAATACTTTCTGAATTTGAACAAGTTTCTTAGATGGCAAACTGACGATTTGCTAAGATATTTTATATGATAGTCAATTAGGACCTATGTTTATGTAGTCAAAACATCATGATGTACGGAGAAACACTAAAACACTTTCCCATTATTTTGGGCTGTTTGAAGCAGTCAATCATTGTAGGATTTAAAACGTTTACTTCTTGAGAACTACAATACTTGTCACAAATCATTGAAACAGAAGCCGTTTGTCTTGAATTTTCTCTGAATTTCTTACATTCACTCTTTGTTCTCGCTCAAATGTGGCCCTCTCCTTCCCCAATGTTGAGCCACATGTATTTTGGAGCACTGAGATGACAGCAATCCCCAATCAATACTGGGGAGGGGAAAATCAAACAAGTGTTTCAAGATTTGTGATGAGTATTGTAGGTCAGTCCTATCAGTGATCACAAATAAACCTGACTCCTTTTTGGTTGGACTAGATCTCATTGTTAATATTTACTTATTAGATTTGACACTTTTGGCAGGGACTCCCTAACAGCATGTCACTAATGTACCCTTACAGTCCCTTACCCTATGAAAGTTAGTCCACACCCCTGCATCCCCTACTTTTTTAACAGCAATGTCCAGCAGTGTGGGTTTCTTTTTACCTCCCCGTGTAAAATTCTTTCATAATTCATAATGCTCACTTTTGCTTCCTAATTTCTCCTTCTAAAATCGTTTTGTTTGAGAAGTAATACCAAGCATCTGACACAGAGTTTCATCACCAGATGAAACACCTTGAAGTTCTTAAAAAATACTCCGCTGTGCATCGTATTTTCAAGTCTTTTTTTCATCTGGTGATGAAACACTGTTTTCTCATGCGTGATATAATTATTAATTACTTCCAACTGATAACAAAGGAATAATTATAATCTAAGTGTACACATAACAAAACTAAGGTATTAAAAGAAATGTCGATAACAAACCATATTTGGCATTATTTCAGCCTTTGAACTCATGATCTGCCACCATAGCTAGATTTTGATAGTATTTGAAGTAACAGTTGTTTCCATTCTGAGGTTTAAATCACAAAGAACTTTAATGTACATTCTGTTTGTGTATTTATTCATATTTATTCATTAGATTTACTGTACAATTTTTTAAAAAAATACTAGTGAGCAGCACACAGCAACAGATCTTGTCAACTTGCTTTATTTTCTCCGACCGATTTTCGTCTGATCATACAGACTTCTTCAGGGAGTTTGAACAAGATACATAAAGAACTTATTTTATACCTATGCTATAGAGTACAAATCACGTTCCAACTAGGGTGTGAACAGCAAAAAACACCTACAGATTTGCGTACAGGATATAACGAAAATCCTGCGAATGTACAATGTTTAATTTTGGGGCTCACGGATTTAACGTTAAATCCGTGAGCCCCAAAATTAAACATTGCAAATCTGTAGGTTTTTTTTGCTGTTCACACCCTAGTTGGAATGTGATTTGTACTCTATAGCATAGGTATAAAATAAGTTCCTTTATGTATCTTGTTCAAACTCCCTGAAGAAGTCTGTATGATCAGACGAAACCGGTCGGGGAAAATAAAGCAAGTTGACAAGATCTGTTGCTGTGTGCTGCTCACTAGTATTTTTTTAAAAAAAAGTTAAAAAAATGATATGAATTACTCTATGGTTTATGATTATACAGGTTATGGTTATTTCGGTGGCAATTGCAAAGAACCCAATAGATTCTTACTTTTTAAAAATATAATAATGTTCATGGTGTGCTTATTTCTTACATGTTTATGCATTTATAAGGAAGTACTGCCCACTATGTACTCACAGCACTAAACTGTACAATTTGTATAAACTAAGCTATGGTATTTAAGATAGTTATCCCAAAGTCTTCAAAGCTAATAAAACTGCAATTCTTATTGGGTAGTTTGTTCCAGCAAGTAGCACTTCTAAAGGTGAAAGATCGCTGCCCAGGTTTTAATCCGCATCTTGGTAGATTCAGGTCTTTTTTGTGTCGGGTAATCTGTCGTAATGAGCTTGTCTACGTGTAAATTTTTGACTAAGGTAGTCTGGTGCTCGACCAAGACTGTGGTCGCTAATTGTTAACGATTTCACCTAGCAAGCATTAATAATGTTCTCATTTGTTGTTAAGGCTATGTCAATAAGAGTTGGTGACCTTACAGTGACTCTGGTGGGTTCTTTGACCAACTGTGAGCAAATATTAAACAAGGCATGATCGTCAGAACAGTTCCCTTGTAGATTACAGTTTAGGTCACCAATTATGATAACTTCCATGCCTGTTAGTAGAGGATCCACAAAAACGTTTTCCAGGTCTTCAAGAAAGCTAATGGGCGAATCCGGAGGTCTATAAACTGTGCACAGAAGGAATAAATTTTAACTTTTTGCACTGCACCTTTAGCCAGAGTTGTTGGAAGTTAGAGGCAGAAACGCTTAAAGTCTCTGTAACAATGGAGGCTTTGTAGTTTTATGCATTCCGTGGTCTCGCCTGAAAAGAACATAACCAGGAATATGTATGTCAGTATCACTAGTCGGAGGGTCTAGCCAAGTCTCTGAGATTGTAAAAATATCATAATCATTCTATGATATCGTCTGGGTGATGAGATGAAAATTTTCGCACAATACCATTAAGCGAACATTCAGATGGGCAATGGTCACCAAGGTTTCTGAACTGGTCAATTTAGTTTTTCTGGTTCTGTCGTCTCTTGTATCCGAATTTGAAGTATAAGGTCGAGGTTGGTGCTGGACATCACCACACTGCAGAATTAAATTCCGTCCAGTTGATTGCTTGATCTCCTGTAAAACGATGACCATGCGGTCATGTTTTGACCACTCCACAATTGGGAATTTTACTCGGCTTGCACAAGGTTGGTGTCTGACAAACCAAAACGACCTCAGTAAAATCTGAGTATTAGCTTTCAGAGGACCTTGAAATCGATGAAAACTTCTGAAGTGCAGAAGGAAAATAGAAAACACCATAAAAACCAAGAGTCGAGCAAAAACGTGACTAACAGCCATTATGTGAAACATACATCGTCTAGTAGGTCATTTTCTCTGTTATTTAAATTTGCCTTTCTTTTAGAAGGGGGTAATTTATTAGGAATTGCATTTTCATCCTGTAGTTAAAATGTTTTATTTTATTCTGTCTCAGATATTCTTGTTACCACACCCAACAGACTGGTGCATATGTTGAATCAAGACCCTCCAACAGTTCATCTTCACAGGTGATAACTTCAAAATAAATAGCTACTAGAGGCAATTGCAAAATTTATTTGTTTTCCCTACAAGACTATTTGTGAAGTTTTTACTGATATATTTTCCCTTACTTTATTAGTATTGTCTGATCTACACAAAATGTATCAGAACAAGTCCAGAGGACGTTTACACCAACATATCATATGTGAAGAAAACGGACGTATAAACAAATAAAAGAGAAATTTCTAAAGGCTGCTTTGAACTAAGTTGTTTAGATAACTGCTCCAAAGTCCAATAGTTTATTTCTGCAATACTTATGTTTTTGTCCTTGAGCTTGTCATGTGCTTGCGTTGCTTGAGAAAACCAGGTTTTGCGGACCATAAATGTGCAAAATAAATGAGTTGTTAAACACCTGCCACTATAATTGTTTCATAGGTTTCATTAGAGTCATTGTTTCACAGGCACATTATTTTAGACAAAACACATTATTAAGCATTTTTTTACTTTCATATTTTTGTAGAGTGTTATTTATGAGAAATTTATTGGACTTCCTTCACAAACTTTGAAAATGTGTAATGAACTCTGCCCTCAACATCTCAGTTTTTGCTTTTTACTAAATTTTTCTGCTGCTTAAAAGACTTCCGTGAATTTATAACATACAATCAAACTGCTTGAAATTTGTCTCTGATTAAGGTGGCTGAACACAGTTTTGGCAGTTTGTGAGTATATGTCATTTGCCAAATTATAGCAAGAGAAGGGTCGCAGCTCACAAGCTGAAACTTGGCATATGAAAAATATACTGATGAAAGATTTTGATTGACAGGTAAAATTTGACATTTTCGTAGTTTCCATGGCAACATGAACGATTGAATACAACCTTAAAATTTCCCTTTTGCTCAGTTTACAGAAAATTCACTCATTAGATTTTCCTTTTAACTTGCACATATTTTACTATAATTAATCATAACCATTTGAAACTTATTTGATCAAATTTTAACAGAGGAGTTTTTAGATAATCAATAATATAATTGTACTGTTATTATTAAATGTGTCACAAAAATCGTCTGTTCAACTTCCATTTTAAAGTTCTCGTTATCTAAAATACGATAAAAGTAAAAATTCCTCCAAATATCACAAAATTTTAATGAGTAGATTTTGAGAAATCGTCTTCTCTTTATCATTACTTTTTCGCCGCCATGTTTGTTTGTCTGAGTTAAAACACTCGCCGTCACGCGAGTTACCGCTGACCGCCCGCAAAACTGTGTTCAGCCACCTTGAGCTGAATGTTAGTCCTACTTGAACATCTTGTGTAAAAGGTCACACTGTACTAACACTAACAAGCATTGGGAGTTAGATGTTTTATTCTAGGGAACTTAGAAATGTTCTACTTGAGTTCCTGTGTCACAAGAGATGATCTGATTCTTTGTAGTTTTTAATTGTTTTTTTGATGGTATTACAAAAAAAGTAGATATAAACAAACAGTTGTTACCTATGATATTGTCATTTATTATGAATACGCTTATTTAGTGTGTGTAATGTTTATGTTACAGTGTAGAGTGGCTGATTTTTGATGAGGCAGATAAGCTTTTTGAGGAGGGAAAGGATGGATTTAGAGAACAGGTGAATGCCATGACCGTTATAATTTCACAATGACCCCTTATAAGAGAAAAACTACTGTCAGATTTTTGAAACAGTTTTGAGGAGCAACAAGACCCAGCAGATTTCTTGACTGCCCTTATTCCCTTTACGGCAGACAGAGGCAAGCCTCTTAAAGAAACCAAGGGAACAAGTGATTTCACAAAGATCCACTTATTTCCAGGATTGCAATCTGTAGCAAAATTCATTAGCAAATCTTGATAGCAATTTTAGCAAAAACATCTAAAAACTAAATGACAAAAATACCAAAAATAAAAAGAAGAGAACCATCAAGGAAGTCAAAGACTTCTTTTTTTATGACTGTCAGAAAAGTATTAACAAACAGTGCAAACTATAACAAGAACAAGACGCTGTGGGACCATTATAGTTGGCTGCACAAATGAGCCCATTGTCGAGCCCATCCTCATTGATATAGATTCACTTCACTTTGCTTACCTTAAGAGTAATTAAGAAAAGAAAATTACAGTCAAACCCTGTAATATACAAACACTGAGGGGGGCATACAAAGCGTTCATATTAACGGGGTGTTCGTATTGAATGGGTTGAATTTAGAGAAAATGTAAGGGCATTCTTTCCCTAGGGACAAAGAAAACTGTTCATAATAATGGTTTGACTTTACATCACCGTTAGCCCATACATAAAATATAAGTGTTAGCAGTGTTGCATAACCTTCCATATAATAACCAAAATCAGCTCGGAGACCACACAATAAAAGAAACTCAAAACTTAATGAAAGCTGTTTTTATTTTAAATTTCTTCATATACATTATTTACAGAAAAAATGATTTTTTTCCCAAAATCTTTATATTTCAAGGTTTGCACAACAGTGCTGGTGCAGTGCCAGTGCTCATACTTTGAATTTGGGCTACCTGCGGTGGAGTAAATATCAAATCACCAAATGTTGTTGCAATGGGAAGACTTGCGTAAGCCAGGAGACAGGGAAACATTAAGGGAGGATACTAACATAAAGGAGGCAGCATGGCTGCCAAGTGGCCTGCAGTGTAGCAGACTCTCAATCCAGTGGTTTTGGATTTGAGTCCCGCTCTGCGGACCACTAGCTAGATTTGCTCTCGGCTACACTTATAAACATCCAACTGTTTCCCTCCTGCCAGTTGGGTTTGTTCATCTTGTTTTGTTATATTTGAATTAACATACTGTGAGAACACTAGTTATAGCGACAAGTCAGGATTGGTTTCTTTAAATCTTAAATGCGTTCATTTAATATAGGTGGCGATCATTTATCATGCATGTGACAAACTTGATGTCAAGAGGGCACTGTTCAGTGCAACATTGTCAAATGGCATTGATGAATGGGCAAGGACTCACCTTGATAATGTAGTAACGGTCACAGTTGGTATTAGGTATGTGTGCATTGACCACTTTGCTGTTGTTTAATATATGTATTTGTATAATTTTGCTAACAGACATGTAAGAGTGGTCACTGAAGTTACTTTTCATAACAAGCTGTCATGAATGTTAGACCATTTCAAGATGCACTAGCATACACCACACCCAAAGAGAGTGTGCTTTCCTGCACACAGCATTCTGTGATGCATTTGAGTTATGCTCTTGCTAACATTTTGACTTAATAGCACTGCATGGAGAAGCAGTTTATCACTTGGTTTGGATTTACTATTGCTGGTTTTCAGTGTCACGCCATTCAAAATAGATGAAAATAAAAATCAAAACCATTCAACAGCTAAAGTCCAGAATCTGGGAATTGAAAGGAGATACATATGCAAAGACCCTCGCCAAGATTCAGGTCAGAGGAATATTTCGTATACGAGATATCCGAAGAAATGTTTTACCCAAATTTATAGAGATTTGTATGGAGACGCCATGCTGGTGCTCACCTGGATGAGCTCCAACATGGCGGACGGAAACCAACAGAAACATCTGTTACCGAGTTTTGCTACTGTAACAAAAGCGTGAATTTATTCTTCGCGAAACTCATTAAAATTAAAACAATACTTTTTCCAGTACATGAACTGCTTAGATGGCAAAATTTCCTGAAATAAGTCATTTTTTTAACCTACATGACGGCTCTCTTGGCCGTCATATAAATGCCGCGTCACGCAAAAGCTTAGAAATTCAAGCGTACTCTATCACAAAACCAAGAACCCTTTTGAAGCGAAAATTTGTTTGACAATTAGTTTTCGGCTGCTCTAATGCATCGTGAAAGTAAAATCTCGGTAGGACGGATAGTTTTTTAGTTTGAATTTTAGTGACATCATGTGAAAACCAGCAATAGCACTCTAACCTAGAGCTGTTTCCCTTTTTGTCTTTTTTTTTGGGGTGGGGTGGGGGGGCTCGTTTCCTTTCATGTATTGTCAGTGTTAATGTTATGCCATTCTGGGTGAACCCATTTTTGACTTCTCTTGTCCTTACAATGTGTATGTTGTGAATGTACAGTGGCATTGACAGTATTTGGAGATTAAGTTGGGTTAGCTGTTACCAATAGTTTTTATTAACCACTACCTGATAACAGGAGGGAGAGTGATTATCTGCTGAGTGGGAGGTGATGTGTTTAAATCTCGGCCAGACCATCATGTTGGCTGTAAACTAAGACCTTGCCTCTATTCAGATGTTTGCGTGTTGATGTTGACTTTGTCTTTTACATCCTTTCTTATTAATTCGAAGGGGATTTAAAAAGGGTAAGGAACATAGATTGCAGTGGTTTAGTCTATTCCTCAGGAGGTGAGGGGACCGTTACGGGCCGGCAGTACTGGGCTTTCCTCTGTTGCAGCCAAGCATTGGCAAATCTAATGAAACGAAATAGAAGTGGCTGTCAAACATACACAACTGTCAGAAAAGAAAATTGCAGCTAATAAAAACACAGGTTACATTATCATTTATTAACTACAGTTACCCCTGTTCTACATGATTACCTAATATTACACAGATTGTTTTATGTAACAAGGCTCAATAGCTGCCCTAGAAAAAAGCAAGATGCCACAACGATAGCAGAAATGCGGATACGAGAAAACTGAAAACTATTTCAGCAGAGCAAATTACAATGAAAACATAAAACATAGCAGTCACAAATGTGGATGATAAGCATTGCAAAATATAATCGATTTCATGTCGGTTTATTTCAGTTTGCAGTATTTCAGCTTTTGTTATTTGTAGCAGGGCTCCCACACACCCAAAGCGCGCGTGGGACAGAGCCCCATACTCATGGAATATGGTCAACCTCTTTTCATTTGGTTGTCGCGTGATTGACCAAGCGTACGTACGCGTCTACAGTTTATAAGGGTGGGGTAGGGGAGACTATCAAAAGGAAGGGAGGGGTGTCTCAGGTGTGTCATGGCAAGTCCACATCTTGTATATTGGACATTCACAAAATGATCAATTGGCAGCTGTCAAAACAGGATAGCCACTGAGCAGTTTCACATGACCATATCGCGGGCTCATGTGTCAACTCATCGAGGTGACGTGATTATTTGAAAGCTGTCCGCTGACCAGTTAATTGTTTTACTAGATTGCGATCAATGTTCAATCTCATACATTCTAGCTACTTTGAGAGCACAGGAAAACTGATAATGCACACATCCATTGGACATCATTGTTGTGATCAATTGACAGCTGTGAAAACTGGGTATATGCTGACCAGTATCACTTTACCGTATCGCAGGCTCAGGTGTTGACCCATTGAGGTCAAGTATTTTTTTGAAGTTATCCACTGACAAGTTACTAGTTTTCAAATGATCACAGGCTCGTCTTTAATTTTTTTTAAATTCATATGAAATATGTCTTGTATTTCTGCCGCACAATTAAAATTTTGATTTCAAGTTGACCTCGGACGCAAAAATTCAGCCAGCTATTACAGGCAGGGAAGACAGTTGCTATTGACTTTGCTCACCGTGATCACACATTGGTCATGCTCTTCGTCCATGTTTTATGCTGTGATTGGTCAAAATCTGGTGAGTTCATGCAGAAAATTTATGCAGCATCTTGAATCTTGTTTACTTTGACAGCTGAATCTGACAGAGTTTTGTGTCAACTTGTGATGTTTTTAACTGTCTTTTCCCACTGGATGTACAAAATGAAATTCAGCTGCTATTGGGAGTCTTCTGTTACTCATGGCTAGTTTGTTTATTGGGTTTTTGGTTGAGGAATACGTCACTTGTCAAAGTTGGAAATCCGATTTCGGATGGCATCATTTTCATTTTTCACCTTGCTTGATGTGTAATAGGGTTGCAAAGTCTGAAGCGATACTTGCCTTACTTGATACCTTTCAGGGCTGCATCTCGAATGGTAAGCTTGAGTAATTATTGTATTTGATGTTTGTTTTTTATATCTAATTTATTTTTATATCTAAGTCAAGCGTAGTTTATGCGGCTTTTTAAATTTGCACATTTGTAGGATTTGAGACAATGATCTGACCAAGTATCAGGTTTGATATAAGCTTACAGAACTTTAAAAAGTCTTTAGACATTTTCACACCGCAAATAGAAAGAATATGTTGCAAAGAATATTTAGTTTTATAAAATAACTAAGATAGTATGCGCGCTCTGATTGGCTGAGAGGAGTGTTTGCATGACAGTATGTAAACATGGTTTGACATCAAGATGTTTTGTTTTTGCATGCTAATCACGCAAGCACGAATTTGAAAAAGTTTTCGAGTTCAAAACTCGACAAGTTTACTTTACCCATTCCTTCGTCATCTGAAACTTGGAAAATCGTTACAAAGGAGGTGTGTCAATTTTTTTTCACTTAAGCTTCTAAAACATTCTAAGCGAGAAAAACCCGTATTTTGGAAAGGATCTTTTTTGTAAAGCAAAGACTGATTACGTGTACAAGCTTCGTGTACAAGACTTCGTGACTGGTAAGAATTTCTCTTTTAATCAATGCTTTAAACAAGAGAGTTTTGCTTTTTTCTGAGGAAAGTTATTTTATAAAAGGAATGGAAAACTTTTTTCCTGTGTTTGCATATCCTGGTATAAACACTCGAAGGGTTGGGAGAATTCGAGACAGTTATGCAAACCCGAGACTTCGTCTCGGGTTTGCATAACTGTCGAGAATTCTCCCAACCCCTCTCGTGTTTATATCAGCATATGCAAACGATTTTCTTGCCTCAAGTTCATCTTTGAAAGCAAATGCCAGGAAGGTGGCTTAAAACATAAACTTATGCTTTAAGCTTGAAGACTCAGGATTTTTAGAGACACTTTATTACTTATCTTCGGGAACGAAAATTGTTGTCTCTGTATATATGTTTCACCGAATTATAGAGCAATTTTCGTACGACCTTGAAATGAAAACGCACGAACAAAACAGAAACAACAAACGAATGGAAATAAAGCGATTTGATTGGTTTATCGAACGGATACAAACGCGCGTGGCTTTTGGTTGGTTGAACGAACGCTCGCGTAAAAAAACTTCATGCCCGAGAACTTTCTAGAAATCAATGGATCCTTCGCTTTGACGTCATACTGCAACACGATTGGCCAATCGAACAATGCCTTCTCCATATTAGGGTTTTCTTTGGCGGGAAAACGAAGAGTCCATGTTTTGATCTTTTCATCCATTGGCTTATGAAACAGATGACGAACACTTACCAAAACCATTTTTCAAGGTCATACGAAAATCGCTCTATTTCTTTTATTGATTGTTAGTAGTCTCTCTTGTAATTTTAATCCCTGTGCCGTTTGTTTTCAGTCATTCAGTGAACATCGCTTGCAGAAGTACTCAGAATGACGCACGTAGCAAACGCTTTTGAAGATTACACATCGATAAAACCATAAAACAAAAAACCATAACCATAATAAATTCTTTGTTATGTTGAAGTGTAACTCCGTTAATGTTCATTCAAACATGACCACAGCTCGCTCTTCAAAACTGAGAACCGGTTTTGGAAATTTTTTTTAACAGTTTAGCTAAAAGCTACCCTGCGAGCACGCGTGCTTTGATCAATCGTCGTGAATATTGAATGAGTCCACTTTGTATTGCAGAACTGTGAAATACTACATTCTGTCCAAGGTCTGTACAATAAAAACAGTGCTTCATAGTACTGTTTCACCTCAGATGTGATGTTTAAATGGTATAAAAGGTTGGCTTACACGCAACCAGATTCGTTGGCAAGATTTTGTAAAATAAACCTTTTGAACGCAAAAAAATTCGGCCTCATTTTTTTTCCAGGCCTAATTAATCTACGGTGATCAAGAACCATGATGGCTCTTAAATAATGTGATCGAAGATGATTGCTATTTTGGGGGTGTACATATGAGTGCTGTTTGCAAACTATTTTTTTCTAAAATCACTTAGCCTTTCCCTCAAAAGTCACATGAATGTGCTGTAAATTTAACTGAATTGTGGAATACAAGTTTTATCGTTTGATTTAAATTATAAATTTATTAATGGCAGCCTCGCTTGCTATGGCTACAATTTGCTTTGCCGAAGTCTATATGCGCTTTAAATTAACGCAACAGTATTGTTTCAGACTTTATGTTAGAATTCTGTAATTTAGTTTATAATGTTGTTTTGAACCAGAGCAAATTTGGATTTCAGGACAATGGTCTTTAAATGTCTTCTGAGCAATGTTGTAAATTTTTACAGATCAGTTGGATTTCATACCTTTTTTTCTTTAAAGGAGCACTGGCTCCTTTGTTTTGAACAACTTGGCAGTGGATAAGATATGTTTTCCATATTAAACTTTTTGGGAATTGTTGAGCTTGGGAATTAGCGAGTTCAACGTTAGTGGTTAAGGGTCTAAGATAACCCAGACCTAGCAGGGAGATATCCCCAGCAATCCTGCAATTGGGAACCACACTTGCAGCAGCAGCAGCAGCAGGAACAGCTAGGGCCTTATCAAAAGGGGGAATTTCATATATCTTATCAAGCAACCATATTTAGTGTTATTATTTTTGCTTTGTTACTGTGTCTCCAATAAGCTGGTATGCTAAAGTACTTTGACACACAAATAAAGTTATTATTATTATGATATATTATGTAGTAATGCTTGGCGAAGTCTTCATCACCATATTCAAATCTATTAAGGAAAACGTGTGTGAAGGAAGCGAGTGCCGAAAAGTGGCCTACCTTGAGCAGGAATCCCAACTATAGCAGAGTTTTTTTTCGCCATGTACTGCACAGGATGCTTGATGCTTGATGTAGTTATTGTGCAACTAATTTCCACTGCACCTTACTCCAGTTTCGGGGAATTCTCTTTGACAAACTGGTTACTGGGAGAAAATAGTTTCAATAGTCATTATGATTTCATTTATTATTCATTCAAAATATTTCATCGTTTCTGATAGGCTCAAATCCCCTGGCTAAGTCTTCATAGGTTGTTGCACAACAATGTTGGTTAAAAGGCCCTTGGACACTTTATGAAGTTTTCACAACATAGTATTCCTTATTACGTCAGTTTCGAGCAATGACTATATTGATCTCGGTTAGGCAATACCGATTAGGGTTAAGCACTGAATTGAAACGATTAGCTTCTATTTATGGCTAGGGTTATTGCTATATACCTTCAAATCAAATCAGTCCACACCAGGTAATCCTCAGTGGTGTAGATTATGGACTGCAGACACTACACTCCAGGTTCGGGTCTCACTCACGCTCTTCTGAATTTTTTCCTTAAAAATTGAAGAGACTTCATTTTCATGAACATTTGCTGAGCAGAAATTTCAAGAGACTTAAAAATTTTGTCTAAGTGTAGTGTGGAGGCAATAAAGAGTATTACGTTGTGTTAACTTCATAAAGTGTCCAATGCCCTTTCGACAGACGTCATTGAGTGTCGCCCTTCTTCATACCCAACCAGCGTTGACCAAATTTGTAACATGCAAGCAACATACCATCAACCTGATGATATATTTCTTTGGAACAAGTATATTGGCCTGGTAATGAGGCTGCTTGGGCGATAGACTATCGATCAACCCTACTGTTAGAAGTGGCTGGTGTAAAATAAGGTCCTTTGCCTTTATGCGCTTTTAATTATTGAAAGTCTTTGTTTATCAAAAACAGTTGTTGTTTTTTTATTTTGTGGCAGTTGTAAAAATGTGCGAAGACTAATAAAGTTGTCCTGCCTATACCATGCAAGGGTTTCATGTAGTCAAGTAATACTTTTCATTTCCTTGTAACAGAAATACTGCCACACACACTATTGAGCAGGAATTGCTGTTCGTAGGTCAGGAGTCTGGAAAGCTTTTGGCTGTCAGGGACATAATTCAAAAGGTAAGCTTGTTGCAATGTGTGGCGCACTGGCCTGATTTTGTTATGGTGCTTAGCACCAGAGGAAAAGGATCATTTTGCATCTCTCTCAAGGTGGATTTCCACTGTCGCGTAATTTTTACGTAATAAAATAGAGGTTATATAAATGTAAAAGTTGAGTGAGTTTCAATTTTTACTTTTACACACAACCTATCACGCATCCCCTGGCATGTAATTTTACATGCTTATGCACTATGAGATTGAGTATCAAGGGGGTTCACTTTATTGGAATGCAGAAGCTAAGTCATGAAGAGCAAGCTGACGTTTTACAGGTGCAGTCTGAAGGGTTTATGACAGAGCAAACGGAAATTCCTCTGGACAAACAGGGTGAAACCGAGTGCTTGTCAGCTAACACTGAGCATTCTCCACCAAGACAGCCTGACTCTAAATGCATTACCATCTAATTGGAACCATCTTAGACTTGAGAGGACCTTCATGGCCAACATGGATACCAGCCTCAAGGTAATAGTTTGATTCAAGGAGGCAAGGATGTGGTTTGAGGCCAAAGTGGGAGAATGTTTTTCCTTATGACCACACTGTGAAGACACTTTAGGCCCAGTGGGACCAGCTGGAGTTCCGACATCAAGTATTATGTCACAGATGGGAGAGGAAAGTGGTTCCAAAACCAAGTACCAGATCATCCTCTTAAAGAACTTGAATGAGATGGCCCTAAGAGCTCATCATAACAATACAACGGCAAGTCACCAGGGTGTTACTAAAACACTTGGACCTGTCAGGGCTCGATACAGTGTGCTTCTGGCCAGGACCAACTTGATACGTTAAGAAGTGGATCAGAGCTTGTCGTGTGTGTGGAGACAAAAGGACCTGGGGTAAGAAGAGATGTTCTCCATCATAGAAGTATGTAGTCGGTGCCCCAATGGAATGCCTTGCCATGGACATACTTGGGCCTTTTCCTCTGACCCCTCAGGGGAATAAATTTTTGTGGCTACTGCCTCCATTTAGGGAAGGCAGTAGCCACTATGTCATCATGTAAGTCTGTAAGTTCCTTAACTTGCACAGAAAGCCCCCTATCTTTGTCTGCTTGAAGTTGTGGCCGCTTTAAAATGCGGTTAAGAAATGCTTTTGACGATGCATTTTGGTGGCAGAAGTATTTTGCAGAGAAAATGGAAGAGATTTGGACCAGCAGCTTTAAAATAAGAGGAAACATCATTGTATAAAAATATTGGTGATGCATCTGGGATGTGCTTCTGCCTACAGTTCTTTGATCGTGTACTTAATGACCATGCGGTATGGGGTTCGAGCCCTAGCAGTGACGTTTTTCTCTTTTTTATTCACCCTCTTTTTTCTTTGCTTTTTGTTTTTCTTTTAATTCCTAATTCAATTTTTGTACAGAATAGTAAGAGGTCTTACTAAATTTAAGACATGCAGGAGTCTTTCAGTTTAGTACGAGGGCTATCTTGGGCACTGGATTTCAAGAATCATTGACTCATACAGATGAGAAGAAAAGCAGTTGCTCTTTGACTCCCCAAGATCATGGGGCATATACAAATTCCAGCTGGCTGGAATGTGATCTGAAAGAGAGAAAATGCTATGCTCTACATTTCTTACATTTCTTTTTTACTGCACGATATTGTACAAAACGAAAGCAGTACCGCCTGGTGATGGTGCCCGAAGACTGGATGAAGGCAAATGTTGCTCCTATCTTTAAGAAAGGCGAATGTTACAATGCAGAAAACTATCGTCCCATTTCACTTACTTGTATTGCATCAAAGATAATGGAACAGATAGTAACAAAACACATAATGAAACACCTGGAACTTAACATTATACTATACAAGCTACATCATGGATTTAGAGCAAAGCGTTCAACCGAAACCCAGCTTCTTGCATTTGTCTAAGATCTATACAAGAACCCTCGTTACAATAAGCAAAAAGATGTTATAGTTATGGACTTTGGGAAGGCCTATGCTAAGGTACCCCATAAGAAGTTAATAAGCTCAGAGAATATGGTATCAATAGTTCTATCAATCAATGGATAGAGAGTTTCTTGCATCAGTGACAACAAAGAGTAGTATGTGAAGGGGAAATGTCCTCATAGGTTCTTGTAACAAGTGGCGTATCTCAAGGATCTGTGATTGGACCTATACAATTTTTAGTATATATACATGATCCCCAGCTAAATTACAGTCCAAAGATTGACCATTTGCAGACGACACTATTGTGTCTATGGCTGTGACTAACGAAACCGATGCTGCCATCTTAAGAAAAGATCTCAAACCTGTAGAAGAATGGGAAAATAGATCACAGATGTCTCCACCCGGACAAGTGTAATGTGCTACGAGTCACACGGTGCAGGAACCCCCTCACCCATGATTATATCCCACACAACCAGACCCTTAAGGGAAAAGATGCAGTTAAATTTCTTGGCGTCACTGTACACCATAAGCTGTCTTGGAACAAACATATATGTTTTATAGTTAAGAAAGCTCATTCATCCATAGCTTTTCTCAGAGGAAACCTACAAATTCACCAGAAACACATCAAAGCTAATGCATACAAGGCTCTTGTTCGACCACAAATCGAATGTGTGTCTACTATATGGGATCCTTTCACCCAACTTTAAAGATGGTACAGAGAAGAGCTGCCCGCTTTGCTTGTAATAACTACAGACGCGAAGAAAGTGTCACTACCATGCTTGATGAGCTTGGCTGGCGTAGTCTCCAGCAACGAAGAGCAGGCCAATGATTAATTATGTTGTACAAAATTGTAAATAACCTAGTTGAAGTTGACCTTTCCAAAGAACTCATACCACTTACGAAACACTTTGGAAATGGTCACGCCAAGTCCTTTAGAATTCCCTGCGAAAAGAAAAGGTATCTTCAATACAGCTTTTTACCTCGAACTATAAAGCAGTGGAACAGTTTGCCCACATTAGCCACAGCCCCGTCTTAATGTTTTTAAGAGTGGGGTCTGTGAGCTGAAACACTAAGAACCTTTATGAACCTGACTGAATCCGAGCATATAATTCTTGTAGAGAGGGAATGCTTGTAATATGGTAAATGCAAAATATAATTGTGGTAAACTTTGATGTATTTACGCAGGGTTTCAAGCCTCCTATGTTGATATTCGTGCAATCCAGGGAAAGAGCTAAAGAACTATTCCATGAACTAATTTATGATGGCATCAATGTGGATGTTATTCATTCAGACAGAACACAAGCACAGGTCAGGTTTTTGTAGAACTTAACAGACTTGACAAGTGTGTGGTGTGCCATCTATCAACACTCTTGACAAACAAAAGGGGGCAGGGTTAATTTTTTCGCCAATGACAAATTTTTGTAATTGTTCTGGGTAGAGGGGCTCTGAGTGTCGAATTTATGTTATGCATTACCTGACTGTGTCTCATAGATTGTGAATCAAACACTCCAGTGACATTTGTCTGAAAACGATAATAGGTTGAGTCTTTTTAAAAAAGCCTTTTTCTTATTCATTTGTAGAGGGACAATGTGGTAAAGAGCTTCAGGACTGGCAAGGTACATCCACATACTTCATACCTAAACCAAAAAGAGCTTTTAACGTTAGCACACTAAGTATGCCATTGGGTTGATTATGTATAGACTATGTATAGACTATGCATAGAGGCCACTTGCTCACTTTTTTGATGTTTCTATGTTCTTTTTGGGAGAGATCGTAAAGTAATACATTAAAAACCCTAGTGATTTAAGAACATTACAGGCAGAAATTTGTCATTTAAATACCCAAAAATATAAGAACCTGTTCAGCCTGGAAAAGAAAAATAGGTTCTTATACAAAAAAAAAAATCACCCCAATTTTGATGGTCAAAGGTCTTGATTTTAATTGTGTGAGAAACTTTTGACAAAAGGTTATTGTGTATATGTTTTCTTTGATTTACATTTGTTTGGGTTTTCGCTGGAAGTGTGTTTTGCATAAAGCTACCATGCAATATAGACGATTCAAAGTCTTAATATCAAGAAAGGAAGAAGACCTGTGGTTATTTAACATCTCTGTAAACGTGGATAGGCCTTAGTTGGTCATCTCCAGTGAGCCATTCTTTGCATATTTCCCTAACTGGAAGGCAAACATTTGGAGCTGTCTTCCCTGAAACAACAATCAACCGAATTGTAAGGCATGCTTCACAATCAAGGCATGGAGAGTAAATAGCCTTCACTTCATAAACAAGACATAAAAATTAGATTTAAATCACAACTGAACTTGCAACAAGAACGCGTTGGTCCTGCATGATGTTTTCTTGTAAATAAATCTTGAAATCTCATGTTCATCACCCATCTCCCATCAAATCAAAACATCAATTCTTATGAAAGGAAATGCAACCCTTAAACATTAGATTAAGTGTTAACCGTGAAACGTAAACAGATACTTTTACACCGCTGTTACTCTAGAGGTAAAGCCCAGTGCGGCCGCAGCTGAAACAAAGTCTTCAGACCATACCAACATTTGTCGGTTGCCTTATAAACAATCCTCTTTTTGTCAGATTCACAAAAGCCTTTTTTTACACTATCGCTGGTTTTGTGAAGAAGTGAGGCATGGTGAAGTTTTCACAAAATGGAAATTACAATAGAGAGAAGAAGTGTTCTGTCACATTACCATGATAGAACTATTTTTAGATGACAACAAAACCATCGACAACAGCGACGGCAAGGAGAACGGCAAAAAATAATGTTTATATTAGCAAACAACAACTTTGCATGTGCATCACGCTATTTTGTACATTTCTTTGCCGTCGTTGCACCACTATGACGTGAAACTTCCTAATTTCAAGAGCCCGCTTTATGGTGAACACAACACAAAAATTGTCGCTTTCTTTTTTTAAACTTAGATAAGGATAAATATGGTCCCAAAGAAAATTTCGCCGAGATTTGCCAAATTAAGTGAAATTGAATAAGATCGGTGAAGTTTGAAATAGTGTGAAGGGTTTGTAAGTGACTTTATCAGTTTGTTGCCATCCAAAAAGTTTGCTTCCATGGCAACCTGACGTAACGACTTCTCCTCTCTATAGCAATAAAGCTGCAATGGCATTCTGCAAGGTCAAGACTTTCCATTGTAAATCCTGCAGATAGGAAATCAGCCTAAGCATAGAGCAAATTGGACAAGCAGTGTAAAAACATAATGGAAATTGATTGAAGTGTAGCTATACGGTACTACCCCGCAAGTAAGATTCTTCATCTTTTCAAGTAAACTACAAAGGGGTTCTTACATTAATAATCATTACAGTAAAAACCCACATATAAGACCCTAGAATTTTCGAGATCAGGCAGAACAGGTTCTTATATTTTAGGGTAGTTTTTCAAAATTCAGGCTGATAAGGTTCTTAAAAGGTCCTTATTTTTCAGAGGTCACAGTTTAACCATTGGAAGAAATATTGTACTACTAATACGTAATGGCAAACAATCAAGGTCCAAGAAGGACATCAATACATTTTTATATTTTTTAAATAAGATATTAAGATTTTGAATCGTCTGTATTGCATGATAGCTTTACGGAAAACATACTTCCAGCGAAAGTCCAAACAAATGTAAATCAAAGAAAGCATATACACAATAACTAAAATAAATAAAAGTTTCTCACACAATTAAAATCGAGAATTTTGACCATCAAAATTAGAGCGATTTTTTTGTATGACAACCTCTCTTTTTGCCAGGCTGAAAAGGTTCTTATATTTTAAATGCCAAATTTGTTCTGTATCACCCCAAATTGTCATAAACAACAGGATTTGTAATAAAAAATCAACCTAAAATGTAATAAAATAACTAACCAGATTTGTAATAACACACTTAACTGGATTTGTAGACCTATTAACAGGATTTGTAATAACACTGTAAAAGGTGAGTGATACTTTGATGTGCATTTCCAATCAAAAATGAATACCCTTACCTGCCTCTAAGGATGGGTTGGGAAATTTCCAAAGGTAGCGAGGTAGGTGAGTAAGGGGCTGAAATAAAATTTTTGGCAATTTTCTGATTGCCCCGCTTTCTAACCTAAGTCTAACAAGAATAACGAAAATGTTTTCTAGTTTGTTTTACTAAGCAAAAGTGATATGTTCTGATATATAATGCAACATTGGAAGTGCAAACGCGGCACACATAATTATTTAGTATTTTTATGTTCGGCAGATTACTAAAGTAAAAACTTGTTGCGATGATTACGAATTATACAAAATAATTCAAAATCTGGTATATTAAACACTAGCCAAAGTAGTACTTGAACTGGAACAAAAGAAAACAGGGCATAACTGCTACCATGTCCAACAGAGGATAAGGTTAGTAAATTGATTTCTCTTCCTTCAAAACTATTAGGTTTTGTCGAATTATTTTGCCCCAGTTTCTTACCAATGTAATGCTTGGGTTCCGTTATTAACCATAGTATTTTGTTTTTTAGATAACAAATTTTTTATTTCTTTTGAATGAAATTTATTTAATTCGTTTTTTTTTCATCTTTTTGACTCTCACCCCGCACTCTGCACTCCTCATTTTCGGAACAGCCCAGGAAGAATAGGGTGTCAGTAAAACGCCGCCTAAGGGTCAGGGTCAGTTTTTCTTTTTTCTTTTCTAATATTTTCGTTTTTTAATTTTAATTTCTTTTTCTTTTCAGAGTGGTTCTTCATTTTTACTTTAATTTGTTTTTCATCGAGACTTTTCTGCTCTTTTACACTCTTTCATACCAAATTCTGCGTAGCCTTATTAAACAAGAATTTGATTCAACACTTAGCCTAGTCGTCTGGCCCCCCGTTGTTCCAAAGGTGGAGAGCGCTATCAAGTGTGAAAATCACTATCCAGGGGATAACAAAAGTGGTTTCTTTAAAATTTATCCACTTGCAACTAGGAATGTACCTACTAGATAAGAACTCTGGTCCTAGAATTTTTTTATTTTGTTTGAATCCGCTGAGGAAGTGTTTGTGTTGACTGGCTAGTTATCTTAAAGGGCTGTCCTGAGCTTTTCACTTTTCATTGAATTCAAGAAGTTTTGTTATGTAGTGCCACATTTTTTATCATGTCTTTCGTTACTTGTAGAACGATGCAAGTTGTATTATTGAAATCGTAATGTCTGCTTTCAAATGTTACAGCTAAGCCGGGAACCGTAAACCAAGGGCGGCTGCCACTGCAGTGGCGGGGAAACGAAGTGATGCCATTGGTCGTGCGATCAGAAGCCGTAAATGATATTTTTTCACAGTGAAAAAAAAATCGTTTGACTAATGAGAATGTTTCTTGTTATCGAAAGACAATTTTTACATCACTGCTTTTGAGTGAGTTAATCTAATACTTTTATAATGTACATCGTTATGTGGCAAGTGCCTTCCTTTTTGGGTTTGAATGTCTGAGGTCATATGTGTAGAGGCAGATATGCAGAATATATTAACCCACATCCTCTCCCCTAAACTCGTCTCAAATCGGCCTTTTTGATCCTTAACTTCCACAAGTGGAAGAATAGCGAGTATCTTTAAGAAATGCACATCGAGACAGTATAAAAGTTACTCGCCTTTTGCGGCGGTATTACTAATCCTGTTGATAGGTTATTACAAATCTGGTTAAGGTGGCTCGACTGGATTTTTTTGGGGGGATACCTCCCAAGTTTGAGCATTGACTACGTCGCCATGAGTTAAGATAGGGAAAAAAGGTTACCACAACTGTATTATATAAAGATGAAAATTTCTTATGATCTGGGTTTTATCGCAATCGGAGTCGCCATGGCAACGTAACGACGCCATTACGTTTTTTATTTATCTTTGTGTTTCTCTGTACCAGGAGGTTTTTTGATAAATCACTTAAGGGAGTATGTACCTGCCATAATTGCCTCAATCATTGCAAAGTTTGAACAAATTCTATGAGAGCGTTTTCGAAATATTTTGAAACGAAGTTTTAAGCATCATAAAAACGGTGAAATAGCATGCTATCCACACAATTAGCTAATTTTTTGAGAAAATGATAAGCTTTGGAAACGCGGCTTCATCTCATAGTGGTTTGATTCCATTGAAAACCTCATACAAAAAAAGAGGGGAATTGTTCTAGGCGATCGCGAGTAAGAAGAATTTTATTAACTTGCATTCAGCTGCTTTTGTTACAGCTTTTGCACGTAATTTGGTCCACGCCTACAAATTTCGCATTTTTCAAAAAACCGCTCGATAATTTTTTTTTATAAATGTGATAATCCCAAGATCAATTGTCAATAAATATACCCTGCAAGTTTCAAGAACATTGAATACAGGGAAGGCTTTTAAATAGCTGAATGCAAGTTAATAAAACTCTTCTTACTCACGATCGCCCAGAGCAATTCCCCTCTTTTTTTGTAGGAGGTTTTCAATGGAATCAAACTACTATGAGATGAAGCCGCATTTCCAAAGCTTATCATTTTCTAAAAAAATTAGCTAATTGTGTGGATAACATGCTATTTCACTGTTTTTATGATGCTTAAAAGTTTGTTTCAAAATATTTCGAAAACGCTCTCATAGAATTTGTTCAAACTTTGCCATAATTGAGGCAATTATGGTAGGTACAAACTCCCTTAAGCGATTTTCTAAAGAAACTCCTGGTACAGAGAAACACAAAGATAAATATAAAACATAATGGAGTCGTTATGTTGCCATGGCGACTCCGATTGCAATAAAACACAGATCATAAGAAATTTTCATCTTTATATAATACAGTTGTGGTAATCTTTTTTCCATATCTTTACTCATGGCGACGTTATTAATGCTCATAATTCATGAACTCAAAAACCAATCACGTCCACTAAAATCCGTCACGTGCTTCTGTTTTAAACCCCAGTAGAACACTGTCAAAATAAAAAGCCTGGGGGTGGCATTTGATTTCAGTCTCAGGGGATTGCAAGGCTGAGTGTATTTTGCTTCATTGATATTCTTTGTTTAAAAATTTCGTCTTCATTAATTTAGTATCCTTTATATAAAAATACTAATAAGGATGACATTTTATTTCATTGCACGTGACCTATGAATATTAAGAGGCCCTGTGCCTAAGAAACTACTGGTGATTTCCAGCCTAAAATTAAAATCGGCCGTTTTTTATCTCCCAAGTAGAAGTTACCAGGTACTATTTAAAAATGAATTACTTTTGCTTCAGTTTCCCTTTAAACAAAAAATATCAAGCTGCGAACTTCTTACATCTGATAGCAGCATAAGCTGTCCCAAAATATGCCCTTTCAAAAACTGGTAATTTAGAAATCACTATCGCAGCACAGAATAATGAGAAAACTACACAGTTATGAAGAAAAGAGCCTTCTAATGCAATATCGTATGATAAACATAGAAAAAGTGCTGAAGCAAACGAAAAATAAATATTCAAATATTGCATATCAAATTAGATGGATTGTTGGACCTGATTTAATTATTTCTACAAAATACAACGATTTTGAAAGCAATCATAGTGGTAAGTCGGACATTAGAAGGATATGCAGTACGTTTCTGAAAAAACTTTCAGCCAAAGTATATCGACCTTGCATGAAGCCTTCAAAGTTGCAGTTTTTACCGTTATGTTGCTACTTTGGCGAAACACGTCTCTGTTGCCAATACAGCCATGGATAGCGTGATAAATGTCACTTTAAACCTTGCTAGGTGCTCAAATATCATCCTAAATAGAAGGATATGGAATTAAAAGAGAAAGGAAGATGGAAAGAACGTAGAACAATAAAATAATTTACATTAACCATCTCCTTAGGTGAGTTGAATCTTGGAAATGTTATCGCATGACAGCACTCATATCTCCAACTGCGGCGGAATCCAAGCAAATGCCTAAGGGACTGGTCATGTATTAGGGGGTGGGTTGGGTTGGGCTGGTGCAAATGGGGTGGGGTCATACCTTTTTGCGCCCCTGAAAATGGGTGGCTGCATAAAATTGTGCAACCATTTCTGAGGGGCCATGTATTTTTGTGCATTCCAATTTCCGTTCCACAAAAAAGAAACAACACTGAAGGAATCAACAATTCTTTCAGGTCACTTTCATCAACATCTTGAAGATGATCTAATTTTTTGAAGCTTTACCTGCAAATGCCCTCTTAGAAATGCTGTAAATCGGCAAATTCTAGGAATCCTTGCAATTAGTGTTCATTAGCCTGCGTTTTATCCTCCATTTTGGATTTATACAAGAATCCCAGGAGTACTGGGAACAAAAGTTCCAGTCCTTTAGTGGCTCAAAGCATGGAATTAATATATAGATTTAGCCAGGGCTAAAAGCGATCCTCCCATTAATAATTTGTAATTTAAATCAAACAACAAACTTGTATTCCCCAAATCAGTTAACTTTACAGCACATTCATATTCCACGTCCTTTTTCTTTAGCATGTTTCCTGGCTTGTAAAATTTGCCAGCGCGTGAGGGGCTCATATAGTTTGTGGCATTTCATAAGTTTTTTAGTAGAGAATCTGTAGGCATACAGACGTACATGCATCTCTATACGCTGTCATCAGCATGGACAGTTCTTCACTGAGATTGTCTTCTGATTCTCTTGCACTCGATTTGGATAGCGCCTGAAATAAATCCCCTTTTGCATTCGGGGCTACCACCTCACAAACCAGATGACACCCTTGAACAGCTTTTTCCTGGCTTTTCTGGCGATCGAGTTCAGTTGTATTTTCCCACGATGTCTTTAGGCTAGATGTCAAGGGGGTGAAGTTGTCTGCAGAGGAACTTTATTTTGCTAATTTTGGCATTGTAGTGTTGTGAACATAAAGCATTTCAGCACCTCAAGGACTTACAAAGGGCTCTTCCTCGTCGAAGTTAGCACTGCCTTGTGCACTCATTGCACTTAGCGTCCAGGCTGGATCTTGAGGACTCGTGAAGATCTCTTAGGGGCTGCTGCTACTTGGGTTAATTTTTGCTGGGTATGTGCAGCTGGCCTCTCAGAGCCCCTACCCTATCATAGTCTATTCTCTGGCCAATTGTAGACCCCATATTATTCACTCTTGGGCAAATATGTAATTTTTGCGATCTCAGCTTAGTCACTTTCTATTTATGTATCTACCTTGTCAATCCTTTAAATAGGCCCAGTCAAAAAATGAATAGACTCAATTTTTAATAAATTGACTGAAGAACACTTTACTTTTCACCTACTGTACAAATATCCTGGTACGTTTGCTAACCGTTAATATGAACAACTCTCTACCCCAAAAATCCGAAAATGTGCGACCCGACTCTAATAACTCTTTTGAAAATGCAACCCCATTATAGGCAGTCCAGTCGTAAAAATGCGACCATCCAGCGCGGCACATCCCCATCAGCCTCATATAATAAGTGCCCCCCCGGGCCGCCCCAAAACTATTATCTCTTTTGAATAGATCATCTTGTTGTAAAGTCGTCGTTTAACCGCAGAACGGAAGTATTTTCTTTCTATATTATCTGTGAAATGTTCAGGACAAATGTGGATTCGGTTAGCTTTTGCGTATTTCTTTTTAGTATGTGATACGTAATGCCTTGTCACGACAAGAAAGACAATGCGGAATTTTATAGATTTATACCCGATTCTAGAACAATCACAATAATAGTCGTCTCTTTTCTTTTTTATACATCGTATTTTACTGGAATAACAATCTTAGTTATGTTTTAGCCTCGCAGACACAGTTAAAAAAAAAAGGTAAAAATATTAAAAATTAACACTCCCGTGTTTATTCAGCGATTTTCAAAATACAAAACTATTGTTTTGCGTCGCCGACCGTACTTTACGGCTGTCAAAGCAACCGTAACAGTTGTTTTGAAAAACTAACTAATGAACCATCCTAATTTGAAGCAAAAATTTCAAAGTTATGAAAGTTGTTAACTATCGAAAACTGTGTAGCTTATCACGTTCATAGTCAAGGATTATGTTACATGTGAATTCACGTGAAACGACCTTTGCACATCAACGCGTGCCCGCTGCCCGATTTAACAACATTTAAAGCTTTTTGATAGATATGCTACTTATTGCTACTTACAAGTCGACCTCAAGAGTTTCTTAGCGAGCGGAGCGTTCTTTTTAGGCCGCGACGCCTCCGAGCGAGCTACGATTTCGCAAGTAATTCTAAATTCTAGACATTCTTAGCTTTTTGACTGTAAATCAACAGAAACAAGAAACCAACACCAGCAAGTCGCCCGGCTGGGCCACCTAGACAATATTTTCAGTCGTCCGAGGCCAAGTCTTGCGCCGTTAGATCTAAAGCACGGCCTTTAGTCTTCGTCCTCCTCTACGCTGTAATCTTATTTTCACCTTCTTTGCTGACGCAGTGTCTTTTGTCGGCTTGTGCAATCCAACCTGACTTGCACGTGATTCGAAGTTGCAGCCAATAAAAATCACACAATTTTTTCGGGACGGGCTCGGGATACGGGAAAGTTAAAAAAACAAGACAATTTTTGACTCCCAAGACGACGAAAGGAATGGGCTGCAGAATTTAAGACGCTGGCTGACTACGTCATCCCGCGTAAAAAACATTTCGCGTAGTTGAAAATCTCTGCCTTCAGTGTGTAGAGTCAATCCTTGTTAATCTTCCACAGTTCACAAAATTTGGTTTAAAAGAAAGTCTAAACAGGTGCTTTTGGTATTTTTCTTTACATCTTTCTGGATATTTTGGTCTGGTATCGAGCCTTTTTGTTTCTGTGAGTGTTTGTTTCACTGCAGTACTTTCGATGGCGGCGCCATCGAAACGTACGGTTGGAAGACCGCATCGACTGGGGTCACCGAAGTACATTCGTCTCCGTGGATCCGTTTTTTTAATCTCTGGAGAGATGGGAAAGAAGCTCTTGGCTGCAAATTCTACAGACAGCGTGTTTGCCGAGTTTCTTCTACATCGAATGTTGATGTTCAATTGTAAACAAAGGTCCCGTTGAAATCAGTTGAAAGTAATACAAGCGAGTCAATATAACATGAACAATGCTTTATTTAATTTAACCTATGAAGCGAGTGATATCCTTAACGTAAACTGATCGTCTGGCGTATCGCTCTAAAGTAGCGAGAACTATTATAGCTTATTATTAGCAAACCAGTCCTTAGCCAAACCTAAAGAAACTGTAACACAGCGATTACAGCGACAATACTGTAAGCAGTGCTGATTCGACGCTTTGCAAACACAACTTCTCGCTTTTTCTTTCGAGAACACATACCTAAGCCTTCTAAGAATTAACACACAATAATAGATTGAGAAATCAAAACATTTCACAGTCGAAACGGGCTTCAGGAAAATCTCACCTGGTGCTTAGACATTTCGTAATTTTATGACCTTCATTGCGTTCATCGGACTCGACAAAGCATCCATACGCATTCACTACCAGTTTAAATTTTGAACTGCTTTCGCCGGTGACATTTAACGAAGCCGGCGATATATCTTCCTCCATTTGGAAAAGAATTAAAGTCTTACTGGCCTCTTTGATACTCTCTCTGTTAAGCTTCGGTCAAGCTTGAAAAAAGCTAATCTCCCTCGCAGTCGTTTTTAGTATGGTCACGCAACGCTCCTCAAAAGTGGAAGCCAATCAAAACACTGCATTTGACAAAAGAATCGTTTCAAAACAAAAACACAAGCGCGCAAAGCCGTTTGGGTGAACATGGGCCTTTAACTTCTACGTTTTTTCAGCAGCATGTGTTTTTGTACTCTTCTCTTCAGGAGCAAACAATGTAGAATTCGTATCTCCTTTATGTTTTTTCCGACAGGGTGAACAAGATGAAAGAAAAGTTAAAAATACCCTATAAGACAAGCACTGGAAAATAAAATGAAACGTTATGACAAAGGCGTTGTCAAAAAGTTATGTGTTTTATTCTTACGTGAGCCTATCTGAACAGCTATATCAAACAACTGAAACACCTCCTTGGCCGTGGCAAGGTTGATCACGGCACAACTTTTGACGCTGGTAGGTGGTCCTTTGTGCCCTGGACAATGACAACTTTGAAGACCTCCAGTACTTGCCCGGACCATAGCGATGGCGAGCACAAACACGTAATGTTTTCACTTCTTCGTGTGACAAATGGTCAAGGCCAGCCCTTTGCGGGATGACCTCTTATTCTTTAAGATTTTTATGTGACCAAAAAAGACTTTTAGATGTAAGTTACATTCATGCAGACCACCTGATTATCCACAGTCCAGGAGCCCTTTTTGTGACAAAGAACAGGCATCTGCCCTCTGCCATGATAACCTGGTTGTTTCTACTTTTACATCCGCTCACCCCTGTAAGAGCTGCATGCAGCCCATAAAAGTACTAAATGGGGACAATCTGAGGCTAATTTTCATCTGAATTCATCACCATTCACGGCAATAATATAAAACTGTTTCACTTCAGGATTTCTGGCAGTGGACAAGTTTTTTTTATTTATGTTTTACGCATTTGCTTGGATTCTGCCGCAGTTTGGAGCTATGGGTGCTGTCATGCGATAACGTTTCCAAGATTCAACTCACCTCAGCAGATGGTAAATGTAAATTATTTAATTTTTCTACGTATTTTTCATTTTCCTTCTCATTTAATTCCATATCCTTTTATTTAGGATGGTATTTGAGCACCTAACAAGCTTTAAAGTGACATTTACTGCGCTATCTATGGCCGTATTGGCAACAGAGACGTGTTTCACCGAAGTAGCAACATAATGGTAAACACTGCAACTTTCAATGCTTTGTACAAGGTCAATATACTTAAGCCGAAACGCATTGCATTAAAAGGCCTTTTCTTCATAAATGTGTAGTTTTCTCATTATTTTGCGCTGCGATAGTGATTTCTCAACCGGTTTTTGAAAGGGCATATTTTAGGACAGTTTACACTGCTATCACATGTAACAAGTTTGCAGCGTAATATTTTTAATTTTTTTTTAAGCGAAACTGAAGCAAAAGAAATTCATTTTTAAATAGTATTCGGTAACCTCCACTTGGAGGATAAAAATCGGCCGATTTTGATTTGTAGCCAGAAATCATCAGTTGTTTCTAAGGCACAGGGCCTCTTAATTATCAGCACAGCAACTGACACCACAAATGGTGGGTGAATATTTAATGTTCTTTCAAAACAACACACGCAGTAAATTTACTATGGCACTAATTTAATCAGCCAAACGTTCAGTGACACAGTGGTAGTATTGGCTATAGCAGTGTCCAAGTGTTGCACTCAAGACTTGCCATTTGTGAATACTCAAGGATGGAGTACTGGATTTTTGTTTACCTACAATCCGGCCATTCCAGAACATTTTTTTCAGAATACTTTTTCAGTGGAATAGTTGAATTTGGGGTACCATTTTCAATTTACTTCCTTTTAGGCTTCCAAAAAGCTCTAGAACAAGACGTAATGTCCTCTTCGGTTAGTGTCGTTTGTAGACTGGAAAATGTCTAAACACTTGTGACCTTTTATTTTCTTACACAATAGTTTCATACATAACGTTTTTTTTGTATGCTAATTTCCAACGTTCTCAAAAGCATCATTGTTATCTACTCCATTGGGACACGCTTCTCCAGGAATGTTTTTGAAGTCGTTCAATTAACTCGCGGGTCGTGTTTTATCGGGATATAAAGCCACTCGGTGATAAAACAGTCCCTATCGTTTATTAAACATTACTTAAAAATCCGTTTAGTTATTTTATTGCATGTTAGGTTGATTTTATTACAAATCCTATTATTACATATCACGTTGATTTTCAGTAAAAACCCGGTTGATTTTACAAATCCTGTTCTTTATTACAAGTCAGGGTGATAAAGGGTACCTATATGCGGGTTTTTACTGTAGCACAAATTTAGGGTATTTTGGTTCTTTAGTACGTTCTTATTTTCTGAATACATTGTAGTTAACAGAATGTAGTGTTATTAAAACTATTCCTTATAAAAAAACTGGAATTGACTTTAATAAGAAAAAATTGAAGTACTGATCAGGTTGAGTTTGAAGGCCCCGTTCAGAGTACACATTATTTCAAATAGATTTTAAAAATGTGAACCTGTTTCGAATTTTAGGCTAAATAGTACAGGAAAATGGTGCAGAAAACATGCGGAATTGTTCAATTAGTGTTAAAGGCGCGAAATTTGGGAGAGGTATAGAGGTCAATATCTTGAGTAAAGCTGCATGGATAGGACTTCAGTCCCCAAACTGAATACTTCCAGTTTTAGAGCCATAGAATTAATTATCTTTAAAACAGGCAAAACACAGTCTTAAAGTTATAAAAACTGCGGTCCGAAATTTTTAAGAGCGATAAAGTACAGTATAGTGCCCAGTATTACTCATAAAACCACGCCCTCTGAGGGATATTTCCAGATATATAGGTGGGGAATAATTATAAGAAAATAGGTAAATTATGTTCTGTTTAAGCTTGTACATACCTTGACTCTTTTACATGGATAAGTGTAATGTTATGAATAATTCTAGATAGGACACCACGCCCCTTTTTAAGTACTTCCAGTTCTACAGCTATGGAATCGATTATACAAATCTTTATTCTTTAATCACAGTTCGTAACCATACATAACTGATACAAATGAACTAATACTAATATATACAATCAAACAAAAATGCAAAAATGGTTAACAGGACGGCAGTAGAGGGAAACCAAATTCCCATGCTAAGACATACCCTCCAAAAAGAAAAAAAGAAAGAAAAAAAGTTAATTAATTAATATATAAACATGTAATTAAAAGACTATAAATTATAAGCCTAGATGACTAATAATAATGCATAAACTTATATTAAAGACATTATGCCTAGTATTTTAAGGTAAAATTATGAGCGAAGGTACTTAATTAGTGAAACTTTAAAAGACTGAAGGCTAGGAGATGACATTACTTCAGAAGGCAAAGAGTTCCAATCATTAATATATCTATGAAAAAATGAATATTTAAAATAATTTGTACGGGAAACTTTAGGCCTTATTTTATACGCATGCTTACTTCTAGTTCGAGTTAATCCGATAATATCAAAGTAATGATGGCAATTGATATCACAGTAACCAAATATAATCTTATACATTTGAACTAGGCTAAGATATTTCCTTCTCAGTTCTAAAGAGTCCCATTGTAACGCTAGCAGTCTTTCAGGATATTCTTTGTCGGGGCCACATATTAGTCGGGACGCTCTTCTCTGAATTGCTTCGATTGCCTTGGTGTGCTTCACCAGATAAGGGTTCCAGACTGGGCAGGCGTACTCGAGGATAGGTATTACTAGCGCCTTGAAAGCTGTCTTGATACCAGTCTTGTTTGAATAACCAAATGTTCTTTTAATCAAGCCCAACACCTTGTTAGCTTTAGCACAAATTGAGTTAATGTGATAATCCCATGATAAAGACGGCTCCAACCAAAGACCCAGGTGTTTGTGGTGGTCCACTTCCGGTAGTAAGATGTTATTCAACGAATATTGACATCTTATTGGATCTTTCTTCCGTGTAATGTGTAGGACTTCACACTTCTCGGTCTTAAGAGTAACAAGCCAACTCTTGCACCATTCAGAGGCAGAAGTCAAATCCTCTTGAAGTAGAACGCAATCCGATCTATTTTCTATATGTCGATGAAGGACAGTATCGTCAGCAAACAAATCTGAGTTGTAGAAGGCAAAAAGGCAGAAAAAGAGTATTTTTGAGATGGAATCAAAAGATCAAAACTTCACTATGATTAGCTACATTGCGATGTGTATTTCTGTGGATGGAACCACGCCTTTAGGAGAAAATTACAGAGAAATAGATGTTACATTGGTATTACTTAAAGTGTTACCCTGGGTACCAGAGGTTTTTCTCGCGTGCAGCGGGAATTTTCGGTGTTGGCTGAAGGCCGAATTCATGAGCAGTGAAGCCACGAGAAAAACTTCTGGCACGGAGTGGTGCTTTTAACCATCCCCGTTGACCTTTGAGCTTTTTTATCGGATACATTTACGCCAATCAGATTGAAAGTCTCCAACTGTGATCATGTCGGCCGGCTCGTGAAGAAATGACCAAAGACCCATATTATCCTTAGAAAAACAAGTTCCAGTTGAAAATTCATTGCTTTAACAGCAATCATGACTGGGTCACACCGCAATTCTCCATACTTGATGTAGCTTCAGTTTAAGCTGCAATCCATTCTTCGAGATTTGGATCTGAAAATCACTATCCGTGATAATTTAACATCCTGCTAAAAACGCTAATGAGCTGGTCCCAGCGTGACAAAACATTGCAGTAGAAAACCGTCACTTTCACGGACAAAAAGAAAATCTCTTATAATTATTCAGATCCGGTAGGCACTTTGCAGTAATTAAACAACCTAAAATCCTCATTTAGCTGCAATGAAGAGTTTAGCATTTCAAAAGAGGTCAAAGAAAATGCTCTTGCATCAGAACGAAAATCATATGCCGACCAGACACAATAACCGCAGAAAATAAATATGCGTGTCACGACCTCTCGGTATGAAATAATCGGTCAAAATCAAATTTGCTCAGTCAAAACATTTTTTCCAGAGCATAATCTTCCCGTCAGCGAAAAAAATTCATTGGAATGAGCAGCATTTTGGCATGAGATAAAAGGGATGTGTTGCCTACCGACAACCTTTTTATCCTAAAAATACGTTTTGTTTTTATATTCCTAAGGCCATCAATACAAACTATTTCAAAACATGTTGAAATAGTTTGAAATAGGAAATTAGTTAATTGCGAGTACTCTTACATCATGTCAACAGCACAGTTGGAAAAATTCTTTCACGTGCAATTGTGCTCTGCTCCAGAGGCTTTTCGCGTGGATCACTATAAAGACTTTGACAGAAACCGGAAACCGCGCTAGAAAAGTCTCTGTCACCCAGGGTATTAAAGTGTACAATAGGGTACCAAAAATGTGTGGTCATAATTCTGTACCTCCATCTTGTCAATAATATTGTCTTGAATGGTGTCACGCCCTTTATTGAGTACTTACAGTTGTGCAGCCCTGGAATTAATTTTCACAAACCTGAAACTTATCTAAATATATATCTCAAATCACGTATAGTGGCAAACCCACACCCATACATGCTTTACAACATCTTATTTCTCAATGTTGCGGCAACGCAGTGAATTCATTGCGTCTTAATATCATCTTTGAACAATTTATTTTCCTTTCGTATTAAACAGCCTGCATGGCATGATGAGACAAGACAATAAAAACTTCGGTGCAGCAAAGTAAAACAAAAATCTGACGCTAAGCGTTTCCTCTACACTTAAAAGGTTCGTGCTACTATATTCACATTCAACGAAATTCCATGTGAAAATTGGCGGGAAAACAAAGGAAAGACTGAAATGAAACCCTGAAATGTGTTTACAAAAACAATGTTCATTCCTAAACATTCCGCCCCCCATGGGATGCCTAGGGTTGGAGGTCCAAAATCATGCACCACTCAGAGGTCCTTATAATTATTCTCCAGAAGACGCAACTTTTGACCAATGCGACCAAGGTTTCAGCGACCTCATGATGTATTTTCGTCAACCAGCAGTACCAGAGCATTTAGTCTTAAATTAGGTAGAGCTCTGTGCTATTTCTCTCCATTTTGCAATGATGGAAGATACTCTTGCAACCACCTCTTCCAAAACAGATCTGCCAGAAATTGCACCTGCCTCCACTTTCTTTGATGGGACTGGTCTGCCCTTCCAAACAAACCTGGGGATAAGCAGATAGTCTTCTTCTGCATTATGAATTGAGAAGGGGTGATTGGCTGAAGGTCGTGTGGACCATCTAAATTAGCGGTAAGAGCACACCCACTTATCACTTGTTCCACTTCAGTTAGCAACGTCTGCAAAACTATCTCTGTTACCATTCGAATCCCCATGAGAGAATTTCAGGACTACTGCTCGAAGTAGTCGGAGGCTGAAAATTCCACTTGCTCCATCACTGAAGCTATTCACGCTCAATCTGATGCTGGCTACACTGTTCAGTACTTTCTCTCAGCTCTCTTTCACCACCCGCAAAATTGGTTCCTCTGTCACACCACAGTTGGACCACCTTGCTGCAAAGATTTGTGAATCTTCTAAAACACATTATACAATCATCAAGTTCATTGAGTGGACCATCTGGAGATGAATCGCACGTGTGTTCAGGCACGTGAACAGGCAGCACCAACGTTTCACTTTACTCCCTCCAAGCTTGACGTACAAGGGGCCAAAAAGGTCCATTCCGGAGAAGGAAATCGGCTGAGAACAGAACAAACTGCCTTCCTGCTGAGGAATCCAAAACTTCTTGTGTACTTTTGCAATGATGTTCATGCCCAAGGTGACCAATCAATTCATGGGTGTAGCGAATCATCGTTCTCGTAGCCATGCTAGTGATCTTTTGAAGGATGATCTGATTTGTAGGGTTGATGGCAGCTGGCGGGAATAGCTCTCAGATTGCCATGGTCATCAGGTAGAGGATTCAAACTCGAGATTTTACTGGATGGTTTGACACTACCCTTAGATTTGAGATCCTTGATTTCTTGCAGGTAGGCTGAATGCTGAACGATCCTTACAATGCCTGTAGTAGCATTGGAGTTAGGTGATCCTTTCAGACGGTCTTCAGACTATGAAAGAACTGGACAAAAAAGACAATCTTCCGCTTCAAAGGGTTGGCATCAGGGGGGGCTGGTAATGGCCTTTGATCTTGCCGCTTTTCGGCTTTCGATGATCGCCCCACTTAAGAAATCTGTCAGTCATCCGAGAACTGTAGCGAGCATGCGTGTAATGGGTTGGGAATAACAACAAGTTCGTCTTCGCAGCAATTCCAAAGTGAGAAGTGAATTCGCTTTTCGTCCTGTAGGTCTTTGCTTTCTTTGCTGGAAGCAATTTTTTTCCACGGGAATGAGTTTACGTTTTTCTTTCTTCTGGTCTTGTGTTTGTCATTACATGCAGTTTACTATGCTAAGAACGAAACCAGTGATCATGTTGCTCGATGTGCGACCTTTTGCCTATGTGTTTCTGCTTAGAAGATCCACAAGACTAAAAGAAGGGCCAACCCTCCAATACGTAGTTCTTAATACCACTGTAGGTGGAAAAATATAAGAGATGGAGACTAGGCTGGTTGCTCGAAAATTCACGAGGCTTATAAATAACCAGGAAAAAAACTGAACTTGCCGAGATGCCGAATCACGATAAGTGAAGTCACCCATGAACTGTTCATACATCACGCCTCCTGATGTCCAAAAATGCCATTAAAAATATTATTGAAAACCTATTCTTGATGTTTGGACGCGGCAAAACTTAAACCCGTGCAAAAACTCATTGTCCTTCCATGTCTGCACTCTCCACCATATTTGTTTTGAAGGAAAATGGTACTCAGTCTTACTCGGCCAAATTTCTTAACTGGGGCGATCATTTAAACTCGGTTCCAGACCTCGCTGCAAGCCTCCCCTGGTTGGCATTAATGGTAAGCTAAGCTATGAGGACTTAAAATGTATCCCAGAGAGATGAACAAGTGGGCAGTCTGTGAGGAACATCTTCAGGTGCTACTGTGAGGTGTAGAGATCAAGGGATATTATACTATACTCATTTTCCTTGGGCAGATCTGTCCAAGCGGGGAAAGGTGCAATGAGGTTAACACTATGTGAAGCACCAACCCGTGAAACAAGGCCAGACCACTACACCGGGAACTCCGTGCCATACTCTTTATGACAAGTGCCTGGATTCTTTAACGTCCCCTGCTGACTATATAACACTGAAGATGCAGGAGATGGGGCCTACAATTTATCGTCCTTATCCGAGAAGACTAGAACATTTGCCATTGCAAAGGCAGCATGTTCGGCTCAGTTATTTTAAGAGCGAATGCACAGAAAAATCGAGCAAAATCGGCAAATCATGGCCACAGCTCAAAACCTAACCTACCCTCATTTTCAGTCTGTAATAAGGTTTTGATGAGTTTATAACACTGCTGAGTTTTAAATTTCAAAATGCGGCCGAAATTGGGAATTATTTGAGATTTTCGATTTCAACGGTCTGCGGGCCTAAAATTAGCCGCCGAACATGAGAATATAGCCCAGTGACAGAAGTGAGCTGACTTTCATAAACAAGCGAATATATTGGCAATCTTCCACTTAAATCTCAAAAAACAGATATCTAACAATTTCTAAAAGGCACATTTTTTAGATTTAGAGAATAAAATATCGATGAATGAGCACAATTTTGAAACGTAATTTGCATAATGCTTATAAATACAACAATTTACCGCTAAAACCAAAATCGAATTTTCTATATGGGGGAATTCTCCAAATCAGCCCAAATCCCGGTTACTACCCAATGAGTTATAGTACTTCAACATTATGCGAAAGTTAGTCTGGTGTTCGTGCAAACGCTTGTAAAATAGATTGATTATTTTGAGGTTATTTTGCCCCAAACAACGGCTAATTGACCCCAGGGTCAATTGACACGTGCACGTCACCTTAGTTTTATGCGTCGATTTGAGCTCGTAGAAACTAACAAGATTCTTTTCATCTGTACCTGTTTTAATGAAATGCATGCAATCTTCAAAAGGAGAGGCCGTTCAATGGGTAATTTCTGTTCTTGAGATCTTGTAGATTGTAGCATGGCGTCTGCGAGCAGACCTGACTCTACGTCTGTTTTTCCATGACTGCGAAATCAGAATAACATCATGAAATAATCCTCGCTCGAACCTTCGTAAATGAATCATCTTTGCAGTACCTTACCCGAGATACAAAGTGGGCCGAATAGGAAAACATTCTATCGCAATTTGGATCCTTTGCAGCACGTAGTGTATTTGCTAAGCGGCGTAGTTACTCACCTCCGATTGCGTGACCAGGCAATTATCGATTGTCTCCTGCGAAAAGTAAGTGCACGGGAAACCAAAGCTTTCGAGATACAGAAACTTTATTTTCCTGTATATGACCAGTTGTCCTTTTGTCCTATTTTAAAAGTGGTTAACTAAGTTGGTTAGCAAACATACTGTCCCACTTTTAAAAATGGTACAGTAACTGATTGTTCTGTTCTTCTGATTTTACCCCCAACCCCGGAGTGTTCAGAAGATAATTATATTTGCACTAGGCATGAAAGGCAAATGAATTAAATTTTAAGGTTCAAGGCGGTTTTAAGGCATGGGCTACCAATGGATTAGTAAGACCTTTCATAAGGTGCATTGCACAGAAAATTGCAGGCATGATATCATCTGCTATTATATGCCCATTAAGTGATTTTGCAGTAAACATTTTGACTTTTTTACCCCAAAAGTTTTTTCCGTTCGATTCTTACAGATCCAAACTTTAATAGTTAAATTTCTATAATTTGTTATTAAAATGCAATTCTGCAAACAACTAAGTATTTAATTTTGCGTAAAAGCTACATGAAATTGTACTGTTTAGCCGTAAATCATTAAAAAGAGAAATCATCATGCTTTCTCTTTTCTAGTCTAGTAGGACTTAAGCAATGGCATTGCTTAAGTCCTACTAGTTGTTATCCATGTCTGCTAAGGAGGAAACAGTTTGCTCTTTTCAAGAAATTGTTCTTGCCCATTGCAGTTTCAAACCAAGGATAGCAGCAAGTCTGTCGTGGTCGTATACCGCTACTTCAGTACAAGCGAAGCATAGGCGCACAAGTCAGCGCTTTCGTTTAGTCAGGTGCCAAAAATGAAGTGGAAACTTAACCCCAAGGGGCGTCCATGTTCGCTCCGGCTCGAAAAGGTAGAATCCAAGATAGTAAAGCAGTTGTGTAGTAAACTGAGTAATGCAAAAAACCTGCGGGGCTGGGGAAAGAAAGGCGTGTTATTTTTCTTTGGCTTGTTCTATTTTCGCAACGTGGTACAGGCTATGAAATACTGACAAGCTCAGTATATATCTTCACCACCGAGAGTCACTTGCCCTTGGCCGGACAAGCCGTCACGTATCATATTTCGTTCCTAAAGTTATTTCAAAGCAGAGCACCAAACCTACTCAGCGGCCGAAGGCAGAAATGGGGGATGAGCAAACGAATGTCACATCATATTTTGCAAGAAACCGGTATCCTTGTGCCTATCGGCTCAGGAACGATTGATTAATACTAGAATATCAGGGTCAGAATTAGATTGCTAGAATGGGAGGGAAGGAAGAGAAGGAAACCGCCGCGCACACCTGTTAAGTCTTTTATAAATGTCTCGTCCTGACGGCTTCAAAGAAGGGCGTTGTGGCTGCTATTTAATTTACAGTGTCTGTTGCAGGTGTGGAATTAATCTTACAGCAACTGGACAACTGGAAACGTGGCCACGCCTGCTGAAACTGAGATTGCTTGTAGGATGAACGGCTATAGCTTTGGTACATTCACAAAGGCGTTTTGTCCAGTGAACTGAGTTCGTAGTTTTTCTTAACGAAGGGATGGGGTGGGTCGAGTGAATAGTTCGGGGAAAGTTTTCTCTCTTTGGGGGGGGGGGGGGGATGGGGGTGGGTTATATTTGTTGATATCAGGAGTTCTGGCTTGGATAGAGTCGTTGTAAAGCTATTTTGTCTTTGGGGTATCGGTTTACCGGAAGCTGAACAAGGAAAAGTCAGTGGTGCATTTATGGAATAATAGAGATTCTCATGGTCTGGCAACGATCAAGGCCTGCATTAGAATTCATGATAATTGAAGGTCATGATGTGGAAAAAGAGAGTCAAATGGTGGATGCCATGCAATCCTCGCAGGTGTGGGCGGAGTAACTGGCCTTAACGGTTGCCCCTGCGACAGAAGGCAAGCATGCCAAGATTGCCCAGGGGTAATGCTAATGAACCGTCCCTTTCTTAGTACCCGTTCCTTGTCTTAGACCCGGGAAAATTTCTCAAGATTGCACCATCATTTTGGGCCTAAGGCTTGCAAAGTCCAACCATAATAGCGCATGTTCGCGACGGTATTTTTAAGTCAGTCAAGTTCTTAAACCAGACCTTAAACGACCAGTTTTATGTGTCGATAACAGTTTAAAGGCATACAAGCCTCATGCAAAAGACAGTGGGAAGGAAGTGCACATCGGTGATGGGGAAAAAGGAGTAGCCCACAGTTTTTTTAGGGGTGGATCTTTTGAAACATTCTTATACTCTTGGACAGATATGCATTGTTTAAAGTTTTAGACAAACCAGGTGTAAACTATAGTAACAAACTGTTAAATATACATCAGCAAGATTTTTGCGAATCTTATTTTTCGCTGGAGACTATCGTTTACTGGCTGGTCACGCAATCGAAGGTAACGTACTT
Organism: Porites divaricata; assembly: GCA_038088405.1. NCBI lineage: Eukaryota > Metazoa > Cnidaria > Anthozoa > Scleractinia > Poritidae > Porites > Porites divaricata. The sequence goes on from JBBMOI010000018.1 coordinate 551,662, forward strand.
TCCCAGGTTTATTTACTCACCTTTCGCTCAGCAATACACTGCATTTTCCTATTCGGCCCACTTTTTATCTTTGGTAAGGCACTGCAAAGATGATTCACTTACGAAGCTTCGAGGGAGAATTATATCTTGATGTTATTCTGATTTCGGAGTCACTGGAAAACAGACCTAGACTCAGGTCTGCTCGCAGACGCCATGCTGCGATCTGCAAGATCTCAAGAACAGAAATTATCCATTGAACGGCTTCTCCTTTTGAAGATTGCATTCATTTCATAAAACAGGTACATATAAAAAGAATCTTGTTAGTTTCTCCCTTTTAACGAGCTCAAATCGACTGGGACTCTGCGACATGTATAACGTATTCTACAGACTACCATCAACGTCTTACTTTGGAAAGCTGGTTCACTAACTTAGAACAAACGCCACTGAATCGTAGCCAACAGTTACCAGCGCCGTACAAACGACTTATTGACGAGATGAAGCGAAACTAACTATGAGAGATCGACTGGAGAACTGACAATTTGACTAACAATAGACGACTGCTTAACTGTGGCAATAGACGGATCGAAACGCATCAATTACTGATTATGAGTCTTCATAGCCAATAACACCGCGGCTTAACTGACAGACGACCAATAACATCTTGACTTTATTGACCAATCAGATCAATAACCAGAGTATATAATACCATCTACTGACGTGATACAACTCACTTTGACTCTGAAGATGACTACCGCACAGGTTGTCGAAACGTCAGTCACTGTCAACAACAACAGTCCTATTCAGGACTATGTTCACCCGGACGATCAAACTCAACCTACTTTTAGTTCTAATTGTTGACGATGCTAGCAAAATCCCACCTGACGATCCGAGGTTATATGTGCCTTGTGATTTCAAAGAAACTTAAGTTCTGAATGTATGTAGAGGCTATACCATGGATAGCCTTGAATGCAAATAACAAAATCTTAAAATGAATACGCTGCTTTAATGGAAGGCATGGCTGAAGCGTGGAGTGCATCAAACAAGCCTTGCTGCAGTGTTTAAAACATGCTGAACCTTGTTAAGCTGCGAGGCAGGTAGACCATACAAAAGCCTATTGCAGTAGTCAACGCAAGAAGCACGAAGGACTTAGTTCCTGGCATGTGATTCCCTCGTTCCTTCTGAGATTTCTCTCTTATTTCTTCTACACAATCGGCAATGTTGGTCTGGAAGGGACGTTTTCCATTCTTTAAGTAGTGGAGCACTATCTCGTTATCTGTTTATGACTTATTGCATTTGATAGGCAGATCCATTTTCTCCATTAGCATCTTATGCATCTCAACAGCACAGATGCTTGTTATTGTTTTGGATGCTGTTAAGCTAAGAAGATCGTGCAAGGAACAAGTTGAAGACAGGACTCCTCGTTTTGTCTCAGGACGGTGTAGAACCCTTATTTTGAACCCTAGTTCATCTGTTTCTACAAACCACAGCACCACAGAGGCACTCTCCAAGGGTTACTCATTTGGGTCAAGGTTCACTTCAGGAGTAGATTTTCTTCCAGAGGGTGCTATGGATAGAACACTCTTGCAATTTGGTGTGAACTTAGTGAATGGCTTAGCATTTTAGAGAGATTGGATGCTGCACTGCTCGCCAATTTCTCATCACTGAGGACTTGTAGGGCTTTGTCAACGTAAAAGGTTTTGGCAACAATCGCGGCAATCGCTGGGTTGAAACCCTAGGCATTGTCAGTGGCTGTTCTCCTTAAAACAGAATTGGCGCTCGATAAATGTGTGTGGTTATTTTTTATTGCATTTTGTGAAAATTAATTCCATGACTGCACAACTGGAAGTATTCAATAAAGGGCGTGACCTCATTTACGATATAGAGATTGCATGGAAATATTATTGATGAGATGAATGTACACAAAAATGACATGTGCTCGTATTTTTAGTACCCTATTGTACACTTTCAGTAATACCAATGTAACTATTTCTCTCCTAGTATCCACCAAAGGCGTGGTTCCATCCATAGAAATACACATCGCAATGTAGCTAACCACAGTGACATTTTGAGTCTTTTGACATCCTGAAACTCTCTTTTTCTGACCTTTTTATATAATCGATTTCATAACTACTTGAAAAGGGGCGTGGCATCCTATCTAGAATTATTCATAACATTAACACATCCATATGCAAGAGTAAAATTATGTGCAAGCTTAAACAGTACATAATTTACCTATTTTTACACTATATATTCCTCATCTATAACTCTGGAAGTATCCTTCAGAGGGCGTGGTTAAATGAGTAATACTGTGCACTTCACTGTACTTTATTGTTCTTATAAATTTCGTACTCGTACTTTAGATGGTGTACATTGTTATAAAACTGGAAGTATTCTGTTTGTGGCGTGACGTCCTATCCAGAATTGCTCAGGGTAATGACCTCTATACCTCTGCCAAATTTCGTGCTTTAACATTAATTTGAACACTATTGCACCATTTTCCTGTACCAAAACAGGTTCTTGTGCAGAAAGGGTCTAACTGTCAAAGTTTAGCCTTCCTGGTTCTTAAAAACTACATTCTTATTTCAGTGGTAGTACTGTATGTGGAGTATCATGATCTCTAATATGAAACACCGCTACTAGCGTAGCAGTGCAAAATTACTTTCGGTTACTGAAAAGTTGTCTAATTGCGGTGGTGAAACAAAATGTAGGTTAATGGTTACCTTACTTAAAGTTTATGCAAAACATGCTTTTTCTTGTTCCAGATTTGGGTGCTTGTAGCAACTGATCTTATGGGCCGTGGAATTGACTTCAAGGGAGTTAATTTAGTAATAAACTATGACTTTCCTACATCATCAGTGGCATACATTCACAGAATAGGTACAAAACAGCATCTCTGTATCTCTATCAAGTATCATTCGCTTCCCTCTTTTTTAATCTGTAGAATTCTTGCTTGTGAAAATTTCAAGCCCTTCTTTTCCTTCACTTACTTTATTAACATGTGCTAAACGGGGGAACAAAATTTGTCTGTTCCCATTTGATAAACAGATAGGGGTGGGGTTCATATGTTCGGTTGTCAGTTAAAATGTTCATTGCTCTGTCATTTGTCAAATAAGGTTTTCAGCCTCTGCCGATTGTTAGCAAATCTCAGTTAATGATTTAAAGTTCAAGTTGATTATTCGTTTTTAGTACGTAAATGCATTGATTCATTCCCTTGCAATATGTGAGCAAAAGGCACCGTCAGGGAGCTTTACATACGTACAAGTACGTGAAGAGTTTGATTCCATGAGGTCGGAGAGCTCCGGTTCATTTGGTCTCCGACCAGTGAAAAAAGACTGTTAGGGGCAGGGCGCTGTGCTGGTTCTGTTTTGCAATACCCGCTGTAGTTCCAGTGTTAGGGCATTAGCCCCGTGCTGCCAGGACCCACGGGAACCATTTGGGCTCCTTGCGGGTGCCAAATGTGCCAGCTGTCAGAAAACCCAAACCAGAAAAAATTGCAATGCTGCCCAGGGTGTAGCTAATACAATGAGCCACTGTTGCTTTTAGTTTCTTAAGTCAAATTTAAAGACATTTTTTAATAGCAAGGACCAGTTAGACAATGACAGACAAGTTGTATAATGGCGGCAAAAAAGCATGTTGATTTGACCGGCAAAGTAGAACCTATTGCTGCTGACCCAATACTAAAACTGTTGGGTTTGCACTCAAACGCGCTTTTCCCCCGCAAGTATCAACCAACGCATCCCCCAAGATTTATGAAAACTCCAAACACCAAGCTCGCAAGAGGGTTGGAAAAGTGTGATTCGTTTCATTTAATGCATCATCAACGCCCCCAGTTTAAGGGCACAAGACCTTTTTGATGATGCTGATCATGAACAAGCAAGGGTGCCCATAGAATGGGTTGATATTTTCAAAGGACGTGCGGAGGGGAAGAAGGAGAGTAGAAAGAGAAGGATGCAAGACCCTGGCTGAAATCAACACTGAGGTCAAAGAAGAAAGAGGCAGAAGATTAACAAAAGTGCGGTTTTTGACTGATATGAACAATAACTGGACAACCAAAAACTGTGGGGAGTAGTTTTATTATCAAACACGGTTATGCCTATCAGTGCTCGAAATATTGAAACTGGGGAAACAATGGCCTGATATCAAAACCGCAAAAGCCCTTGGTTTGATAAAATGGCAGAAGCAAAAAAATGGTTGGAAGAGAAAGAAGAAAACCGCGACCATGGTGAAAACATTGATCACCCCAATACGAAATGGTCTTTTGAGGAGACTCTTATGGTCGAAATAAAAATTGTTGAGGACCCTCGAGCTCCTTTGGATGTTGGGGTGGGCGTTGGCCGGTTTGGATACGTACGCAGATAAGCTTTGTGTTTTTAGATACCTTGCAGTTCATCAAGGGGCCCATCGTCAATACAACACAAAACCATCTTATGGCCGAAAGCTTTTTTGTGGCTTCTCCCATGAGAGGACGTCAAATTCACAAAGGGCATTTCCCCCTTATCAAAAACCACTTTCAGCAGGGTATTGCTAGATACAAGGTTGACACCAAAGGTACCTTTTCCTTAAAATATTAGCCTTCTCGCATTGACAAAACTTGGGTAGCCCAGCTAAACGTTGGTATTTACCAAGACCATGCTTTTCTGATTACAAACCTTGACAGAGTAACAAAACACTATGCATGTGCCGATGCCCCCTGCGGCAGCATGCAGAGGTTTGCACAAGAGGGACAGCCAAAGTGGTGTGTCGAGGAGAGCAAATTGATATCCCCGAAACAGCATATGAAAAAAGCTTTTTATGGATTGAGGTGTTATGGTGGAAAGGCAGTAAGCTGAATGGAGCACGAGGCCAGAAATAGGGGCTTGCATATTCATCACCATATGTGTGGCCACGGGGGAGAAAGGGTGATTGCAAGGTATCCCGTGGATGGTTTTTGTCTTAAAGCAAACACGGTGTTTCAGTTTCATGGCCATTGGCATGGATGTTCAAAGTGCTATCCAGAACAGCGTCAGAAAACGATCACTTTTAAAAAGACAATTTTTAATTTTTAAATATCTCCTGCAGGGTACGTAGAATCAAAGAGATGGCCTGGAGTTGTATGCCCCAGTCGAGGAGGCTTATGAAATGGTGAAAACACGGTTGTTGGGGGGCCCGAGCCTTATTTTCTGTTAAAAACACAAGGCTTGTAAAACAAAAATTCGTTCGCACAAATTTAAACAGGCAAAACGTCAAAACGTTCTTACCCAAGTATAATTTTAGGCAACATGTCATGCAGTAAGGAGGTTGTGCATTGGCCGCAAGCACCAGGAAACGTTGAAAAATTTGGCAAATTTCTGCAACAAGAAAAATAGTTTGGCTTTTCGAGGTGGACAGTGAGGTCCCCAGACAGTTGTGGGAGAAGTTTGAAGAGATGCCACCGCTTTTCTATAATAAACCCGTTCCAAGTGAAGCAGTGCCACAGCACTTAAAAGACTACTTGGTCCTCAGCAAGCGCAAGCCGATGTACAATCAACGAAAGCTGGTTGGGGTCCTCTCAGCCCAAAAAATCTTGTTGGATGCGCCACTCTTGAATTGGTATTTAGAGCACGGTTTAAAAATCATAGTGGTGCATCGAACAATTGACTATGTACCTCAAAAGGCTTTCAACTGATTTGTGGAAAAAGTTACGGAAAGCAGGCGAAAGTGCGACCAAAAAACAGCTGGCACTGTTGGCAACTGTATTCAAGTTGTTGGGCAACACTGCATATGGCAAGCTGATCGAAGCCTTGGAAAGGCAAATGACCGAGAAGTACACAAGCAGTGAAAGCGTCCTGGGGAAAAAAAGAACTGAGTTTGGTGTGGTTTAATTATTTGGAAGAGATTCGTGACGTGTACAAAATCGAGACACGAAAACACAAAGTGGACATTGACTGGCCCTTTCAGGCGGGGATAGCAGTCTATCTGTTGGCCAAGCTGTGGGTTCTGCAGTTTTACTATGACTGTCTGGACACGTTTTTTGAGCTGATTCAGATGGATACTAACAGTTTGTATTTCGCTTTATCATATGATTCTTTGGAAGAGGTGGTGCACCCAGAACTGCAGGACAAGTTTCAAACATGCAAAAAAGAATGGTTCTCTTGGAACACATTGGAACGAGCATGAGCCTGACTTGTTTAAGCTGGAATTTGAGAGCACTCGTGTGATTGCTCTTTGCAGCAAGTGTTGTTTTGGCAAAAATGAGAAAGGATAAAAGGTGAAAGTGTCCTCAAAAGGGGTTCAACAACACGGAATTTAACTGCCCTGGGATCGGTACAAAGCTGCGCTGGAAGGGGTGTAGATACCACCACTAACAGAGGAATGAGAATGAATGGAGGTATGATGTGTACTTATGAACAAGATAAGCTGGGGCTGAGTTTTGGGTTTTGTAAGACGGAATTCACACAGAGCCACTGGTATACCACATCGAGGAAGAGGAGCCTTGGAAGCGGGAGCTGTGGGAGATACTCTGAGATGGGCAGCAGCTTGGTGTGGACAGGCACAACAAGAAGTTCCTCGCCAACAAAGCCACACTTTGGGCTGTCGTGCAAATAATACCAAATCGGTTCATTGGGCTTGGTAATGTTTTATTTTTTTTGATGTGGTACTTTCAGACCAGATTGGATCTGTGGTTCTTTCATTGGTAGAGATAGCCCACAATCAAGGAGGGGATGCATTTTTCACACACTCCGACAGGTGTGTTGTAAGAGTTGCAGGCTTGGAATAAACAGCCTTTTCTTTGATAGCAGAGGCAGGGCTGAGACCACAGTTGGAAGCCAAGCAACCCATTTGGAAGAGTGCTGATGCCAACAAAAATCAGTTCGCCTTGTTTTTGCAGAGTGCAGGGCTGGTAGAAGTTGGAAAACCTTGATTCACTGGGGTTCATGATTGCCTCATCTTGGTGCATCCAGTTGTAGAGCGTAAAGGCATAGTCGGTTTTCATTAAGTTTTGTTTTCCCAGGTCTCTGCTTTCATTCTGCATTTCCATCCAGTCAAGCAGCTTCATTCTTTCTTTCTATCTTGTGTTTGGCATAAGCGGCGTGGTAAGCCTCAAGAGCTTTGTCGAGTCTTTTTTTCTTCGAGGGCGGCCTTTGGGTCATCACCAAAAAGAAAACAGGCTGGATAATTTCTGCCATTGAAAGCCACACCATCAGAGCAGCACCACCAGCCGTGATTTCAACACTTGCCATGCTATATAAAAGCTTAGACGTCTTTTGGGAGGATTTTTTGACCCTCGAGGTACTGCTTCAGAGCAACTGCTGCAGCCATCATGACAGCAAACTTCACGTAGCTCATTGCATTGCTGCTGGCGTCAGCAATAACATTTTCTTTGACAGTTTTTTTTTCAACCCAGCTAATGCTGGCAGCCAGGCCAGTTAGCACTGCAGCATCGTGAACAGTTTATCAAACATCACCTTATTTAGGTGAAATATTATTCCTTGCATGGGATATCACCCGGTTCACATCTATCAAATCGAGGTGGTTGAAAAATATCTTTGATATGGTGAACCGCTTCATCGAAAATTTGTACAGTGAGTGAGTTGGCAATGTCCCAATAAACCGTCCACAGGCTGTAAAGCATTGCGGTGTTAAAAGCAATTTCAACCAACTTGTTGTTAGACATCGTGTAAAACTCCTTGCCGCTGTTGTACATGCTGGTTGCCTCATCTGCCAATTTCCAGCTGCGGATGGTCTCATACTCCATCTGAATGTTTGTCAACTTGTTGACCTGCTTTGATGCATCTAAGCCTTTCACAACCTGTGAAGCCGGCACAAGCGTCAGTTCAGAAACAAGATCTTTGTGGAGGGCCTGTGGGTAGAAAACCCCGTAATTGTCCAGAATCGGTGGTCCTGCTGGATGCAGTAGTTCTTGCCAAAAACAGTGTTTTCTAAAATCCAAGACAAAACGACACCAAAGGGGCGATTACATTTTCACCACGACACATGACCATTGAAAACCCGCTTGGTAACCCTGCCTCCTTTACAAACTAAGCCTCACCTGGGTACCACACCGTCACTTGTCATCGACAATTTTTGATTCGAAATCGCTTAAATCGCAATGGATCGGGAAAATAACCACACAGCAAACAAAAACAAGCAAAGTAAATACGGTAAGCTGTATTTTATTGAACATTCTAGCAAGTATTTATCGACGGTGTGGTACCCAGGTGAGGCTTAGTTTGTAAAGGAGGCAGGGTTACCAAGCGGGTTTTCAACGGTTGTGTGTCGTGGTGAAAATGTACTCGCCCCTTTGGCGTCGTTTTGTCTTGGATTTTGGAAAACAAACTGCCGCTTGGCGTCGGTTGCAGTGCCGGATTGCTCAGGTAATGAGGTGAAATGAAACCAGGACATATTGGCTTGGATTCGGCGTTTGATTTGTGGCTGCTTGGCCACTTCAAGCTGAGGATTTTTCGCCTCTCGCATGGGGCATCCCAAACTGGAGTGTGGATCGGGAAAATAACCACACAGCGAAAAAAAACAAGCAAAGTAAATACGGTAAGCTGTATTTTATTGGACATTCTAGCGAGTATTTATCGATTTGAATCTTTTACCTGAATTCCCATACAAATCCTTTATATTCACGGCCATTTTAAACTCACACAATGAGCTTGGGCCGCCTTTGCAAGAGCTTGACAGCATCCACAGCCAATGCTTTTGTTGCCGGCATTCAAATGAATCTTGCAAAGTTTTTTGGTTTGAATCCCTTCGAGCAGCATGTTGTTTTCACACGTACGGTGGAAGAAAAAGACCCCAGAAAATTATGTCGCAGCCAGATGTGTCATGCAGAGTGGTGCCTGCGTATTTTATAGTAAACTTGTGCGCCGGTGCTCTAGAGACGTTCTGGCCACCGGTCAGATCAATGTTGAAACGCAGTGCGCAGTGCTTGGGCTCGTTTAGGTTTGCCTCACTGAAGGTGAAAGTGATGCGCTTCACAGTGCGCTTGGCCTTCAGCGCCCTTGCACTGTGCGTTGGTCAGAAGTCATTTGAATCCCAACCTTTTTGTCGTCCATTATATATACAATAAAAAATGGTATCAGATGGAGATGTTTTTGGATATACTTGGGCCAATTGGGTGCAGCGAAAAAGGAGATGAAACTAAAATAGTCTCATTTGGGCCAAAGGGCGGCGAGTCCGACATTTTCAACATTTTGGACATCTCATCGCAGAGGGGAATAAATCGATCAGGGAAGAAAGACAACGACTACGAGAGGCGGAAAACAACTTTGAGAAACGGAAAGATTTGCCGCCAACGACCAAAAGATGAGGTGCAAACTCTGAGAAAACAAATCGAACAAACCCAAGCCAAGATTGATGCTTTTGATGAAAAGCATAAAAGTGAAGGCGAGCTGCAAAGACTGGAAATACTGAAAAAAATCTTGAATCTGATCATGAAAACGCAAAAACAGAGCTTTTGGAGATAAGAAAGCAACAAAAACAGCAAGAGAAATTACAAGCAAAGAAGAGACCTTGCTTGCCTTGTCGGACACAAGGTAATCAAACTGATGGTCTGTGTTTCTGTCTGGCTTTGCCTCCTTCATCGGCAAACTTGGTGTGCGAGCCGGGATAGCCCATGCCTGTGAATGTAGGGCCATATCTGGAAACATAAATGAAAACTTTCCCAAGACCGTAGTTTGCCCTATGTGTGAAGCGGAAATCTGCCGTTGGCTCCACTCCAAACTCAGCGCAAATTTTCTTGTATGAAGGGATGTCATATGGGTTGTTTGTTGGACTGAACTTCGGGTCTCCCAGCAAAGTATTCACGCTTTGGATTCCGCCCATTTCGAAAAGAATTCTTCTTCTTGTGAAGTAGACGTGAACCTGAAAAAGGCTCTTAGCTGTGAACTCAGCTGCATTCCACTGTCCAGTAAAATGCCCCGTGAAATACCACAGGCCGTGGCTGCTTACCATAGCGCAAGACTCAACTGCTGTGGCCAATATTTCATGTTTGGCCCTCCGAGCCACGCCCTTGGCTCTTTACCTGTTGTGTGCTTGATTTTTGTGTTTGTGAAAATCTCTCTGAATTTTGTGGTAAAATACTCTGTGGGCAGGGCATATATGTTTTGCTGCCCGCTCCACAGCCCGCCAACACTCACAACTTATTATATCTCTTCAGGATATCTCTAATTACAAAAATCTATTTACAAAAGTATTATGAACACGTGATAAAAATTTAAAGATGTATTATCATAAAAGTGCTAAAATCAGAAAAATACATAAAGCAGAGAACAACAATCTCTGGCAATCTTTCCTAAAACATCACAATCTGCTTGTGATAAATACAAATTGCGTGACTTTGCGTGACACGTCACAAAGAATAACAAAAATCCTGACAGGGAGGCAGCTCTGGTAGCCTTTTTGTCCCATTTTACCTCTGGGACAGAGTTGTTAGGGACTTAAGATACAGCGTCTACGAACTACGACTGGACGTGCGTTGTCCTTTGTTTGTAGCACTGGGTTGAGTCTTGCAAAAATAAAACGTTAAGATTGCAGTACAGACAGTAGACTACGAGAGAAGAGAGAAGGAAACAACACACAAAGATTTTCTTGTTTGCATGTTTAGCTCACATCAATGCAAGTATTTTGCATGTGATCTTATCTTTAGAATAATGAACAAATAGGCCATTTCCGAGTTTCCGCGCTCCTCTGAATCAAAACGAGGTTAAGTGCTCAGCCTTTGATATGGAAATGATTTTTCATTCTCATGCAAATAAAACTCATTTTCACGAGAAAGGTTGTGCACTTGGCCTCATTTTGAAGATGAGGGTTTGTGGAACTCGGAAGTGGCCTATTCTTCCGTGTTTGTGGAAGCAACGTGGGGTGAAAATGTTAACAAATTTTTGGTTGCACAGTTTTTATTTTTTCCGCAGAAATAGTAATAGTTCATTTATTAGATTTAGAAGATGAACTTCTCTGATCACTGATGTACTAGTAGTTTGAATTATCGAAATGCCGAGGTTTGATTATCTCAAAGATGCAATATCATTTTCATTCAGCAAATGCGATATAAAAACTGGCATAAAAAAGGTTACACTGGAAAAAAAACGTACCAACCATTTCGAACAAACTTTGAAACTTTTAAAGTGCGAAGAGAAAATAAATTGCCTGCATGATTTCTTTTCTCGTCCGTCAATCCGAATTCTGCGTATAAACAGGTTAGTTATAGTTTTTGATTAGTTTTTGATAAAAATGTAGTCACAACTTTTATAAATGGTTCGTGTATATTAAAAGCGTTAATCTGAACAGAAATTAGACACAACTTACATATTTCGCTTCCATCTCACTTAAAGCAGGTGAATTGAAAACATTTGTACGAAAAGAAGAGATTCTAGAAGTACGAGACGGCAAAATGCGACCAAATTGTTCTCCGTAGTTGCGAGTACCCGAAACAGCTCAACAGCTTACCGTGACAACAGGACCTACTCAGGAAAAATGAACGGTCACTTCACAGACACGTTTTTCATCAATCCATCGGCGCGGACACCGGAACTGTGAAGAGTGCCTCCGACCTCAGGCAAATCAATCTCTTCACATTTCAATCCTCCATATACTACTGTACATATACATGCAACTTTTACTTACCGTGTGGCACGAAATTTTTGCGGTTTTTCCAGCGATCCGCAGAAATAAGTTCCCGCAAATAAAAATTACCGCAAGCATTTTTAACGCAAAAATCTATTCCAGAGTAAATATTCTCTAACCTAATTCGCTACACAAGAATACAGTACTAAGAAATCGTGTCGGTTCAATCACAACGTGTTTCTTTCATTCAGTTATTGCTTGAAAATATGTATCTCTATTACACGTACTCAACAAAAACGAAAATATTGTCAATGCTTTGTACTGGGTACTTTCTAAAAATCGCAAAAATTTATTCCCAGCAAGAAAACCAGCCTGTCTTATTCGTAAAAATTAGTTCCCGCAAAACACAAAAATTAGCCAATCCGAAAAATAAACTCCCGCAAAAATTTCGTGCTACACGTTATACATGATGAAAGTCAAAGCTTTTAGATTATGGGGTCGTGTAATAAAAGAATAAACAAACAATTAGAATAAAAAACAATTAAAATATTCAGTAATGGTACTTGACGAGGTAAGATTATCAACAGCCTTACATCTAAAATTCTTGTTAAAGTAGAGATTATGGCGCATGACAAGGTTAACAATATTTGTTTTAGCTTTCAAGATAAAACTGCAGCACCAGTGTTTTTAGCTTTGATGTTTGCTTCTTTCATAACCAGTCTCGTCTTCTAACTATGGCCCTTAATTTAAACAATGTTTAAACGGTTTATGAAATTCTATTATTAACTGAATTTAGTGTGGTAACCTTTGGTTGAAATACAGCCCAATAAAAGGACCTGACATTTTCTAAGTTAGAAAACAATCATGCAAAAAAACTGTTGACCGTTTGTCGTTAGTCGGTTAACCCCATTAGGACCCTCACAGGCTCACTGAAATCGTGTTGCACTGGCTTCTATGACATTAGTCCTGTTGGGTAAGAACGAACTTTTAGAAAAGTATCCTTCACTTCAAATAAAGCGCACTACGTACCGCTGTGCAGTCTTTGGTGTATTATAAATGTTGCAGTTCGCACCAAGAGCTAAAAAGCGCGCAAAGTCTGTTACCTGTGGATAACAAAGAAACTGTTTCCTATGCTTATCCACTGCACAGTAATTTCCATCCAAGCCTTGTGTTTATATTGATGATATGCTTATTCATTTAATTACAGGTAGAACAGGTCGTGCTGATAGACCAGGGAAAGCGATTACGTTTTTTACAGAAGACGATGCGACCAACTTACGGAGGTACACGTGGTGCAAGTGCATAGGGTTACACCCTATACAAGCGTAGCCATATAGTTATTTTAATTAGTCTTTCTCGCACTTGACAAGACTGTAATGTCCTCAATAGAAAAGGGGGTTTGAATGGAAGTTAAGGTAATGAATACATCTGTGCTACAGCAAGGTTTTGCCTTTGCAACAAAAGAAGATCAAATTGGAAATTAGCCTGGTAATTCGGTAGTCTGTAAAGGATAAAAGAGGGACTTTCTTCTATAGAGAAGTAGAAAAGTCGCCTTGATTTTGATGAACATTGATTAAACTGGAGATGATTGTCTTTGTAAGGGAGACCTGGAAAACTTCTTATCTACCCGTATTTTTCGTGAAATTGTACCATCTTTCTTTTAAAAATCGCCAATGGTTGTAAAGCTATCCTGCCGTTCCATTTTGGTAGACGAAATAGATACTCTTCCCAAGGTAGTTAGTTGTTGCAGGTACGCATAACAATAATAAAACGTTTTTATTGAGGGTAGCACTTAGTATCTCCCGATAATCTTCACATGACCCTCAGAAAAAATAATAACGTAAAATAAAAAACGAAATAATCAATCAGAACGCTATGATTTATAGGCGAGAATTTGAAGATTGACTAAGGAATTGCTAAGGATTGTTCATTACAATTTGTTGTATAGTCTTCAATGTGACCTTTGTGATGCAGCCTTTTGTGGGATAAATGCGTTGACACTTCAAGCAACAACATTCGTCCTGGTTATGTTACGACACTAAAGGAGCAACAATTAACCCATGCTAGTCAAGCCGTTTTCTGGTGACTCTGGTTATAAAGAACCAGTATTGCCCAAAACGCCGTTTTATGTCAGCTGCCAAAGTTCAGTTATGCGCAAAAAGCAAAATTCTGAGTTGTCTCGACTTTGAACTTTCCTTTTCCATTGTCCCCTCTTTTTTCACGTTTCTTGATGTTTTTTTTTTTTGCTAGACATTTACTCATTTTCATTTCAATGGGAAATGTTTCTGGAAAACGTACGATTATTTGGAAGGAGTACTGGAACAAGATTTTTATCGGAATGTTCGGACCTCCTTGACTGAATTGTTGTCATTCTGGCACGCTATAAAATATCTCTTTGCCCTGCACAAGTTAGATGACAAAGCTTTCATTGAGCGTTGAAACTGGTGTTGTCGTCTTAAGCGATACAAGGGACGTGGATCCCTTGAGGTGGTTCATTTGGGCGGTTCTGTGGCGAATTGATCAGGAAACTCAATGTTAAAGAACAATCTCACCTCAGCTGGACCCCATTCTCTTTGACCCCTGCTTTCTCTTTTTCGTCACCGTGCAGTGATACATGTAGTAAACGTTATCAAGGAAAGCACACTAATGTGCTATTCAGGTTTGTACGCAGCTGCAAAGTGGATCATTTTTCGTGTACATGAAAAAATCAAACAATTGCAAGGTTTACGTTTTTCGTATTCTCTTGCGACAGTTGTACAAAACGTGCTGTACAAAAGACAATCAAGACTTAGTCTCAAGGTGCTTTTAACCTCAATACCAGCAAAAGTGTCTTTGGTCACCATTATTATTCTGTTAATGAAGTGAACGATACTAGTCTTGCACGATATGGTTCTTTTCCTAGTTGCCTTGAGAATTGTGTCATGATGAAACGTTTCTTCTTACACGCTACTTTTTACTTTCTCATGTACAATTTGCTAACCCAGTTGGTAGCAGGATACCTACAACAAGGCAAAGGCAAGTGGTGTGGGTGCGTATCAATCCTTTCCGTCTCCCCACCCACCTCTCCCTCAGAAGCAGAGGCCATTGTTTTCTGATGTCCCCATGTGGTCTTAATTATTTGACATAACTTTGGCTAAGTAATGGCCTAATCAACAGTGAATTTTCAAAGATCTAAAGAAAGCTTTTGATACGGTTGACCACAGCACACTGTTGGGGAAACTGCAAATTTATGGCCTTAACTCGCATGCAGTTCGCTGCTTCAAATCGTACCTGTGAAATCGCTCTCTGAGTACTTATGTCAATCAAACTCTGTCAGACTATAGAGTGTTTTCACATGACGTCACGGCGGCCATATTGGTGTCCCAAAACAATGAAACGGCGGCCATGTTGGTGTCCCAAACCAGTCCTTTGGGAGTTGAACTCTTTTCTTATGCAAAAGCTTTCTTTTGTTCCGATAAATTTGCATAGGTGCTGGCCACGTGAGTGAAAACACTCTATACTTGGTTAGACCCTTGTTTTCTCAGTGTGAGCTTTAATCACCTGTACTTATGTATGCTGATTATACCTCCCTAATGACCTCGCAGCTGTTGACGAAAAATTAAAATAAATACACAGATGAGGTGTAAAAGTGGCTACAATCCAGTAAACTCGCATTGACGGGGACTATTTCATTCCCGGTGGAAACAAACCTGAAATAGTCGCCCTGACGTTTTGAAGTTCTGAAAGAGTTTTTGGAAAGCTGTTTTTGTTTGTTTAAATCTCAGCCATCGTTTGATGGTTCTCAGAGTTTTTTTGTTAAGAATCTTCCTATGGTAAAGCCCTTTCTGCGTTATTTTTGAAATTGCTTGCTCTTGGAATTTTTCTACGTAAATTTACAGTGTCCTCTTACCACGGCCGTTGTACTGGCAGTGGCCGAAAGCCGAGAATTCCGACCGCTGCTACCCTACAATGAGTAATGATGGATGGAAAAGATGGGATTTTTCCTCGCGGTTCACTGAACCTTTCAGTTGAGTTATTTTAGAGGCTGTGGGCTCTCTTTTTAGCTCAAAAAATGTGGAAATACAGGATGGGCTCCTGGGAAGTATCGTGAAGCGATGTGAAGCGATTACGACAGCATCGACACGAAACTCGACTTCTGGCGAAGGAACCGTTCGAGAATTTGGCTATTCACGGACTGCTTAGAATGGAGTAATATACCAATGATACTTGCATCAAACACGGTGTCGCCTGCACCTTGTGCTTTCTGTAAGTATATAAGGTAATAAGTAGCGGCTGACAGACGTTTCTATTGTTCGCGCCCGCAAGTTCGAGATGGTTAGGATGGCGTAAAGACAGAAAATCTCGAAGGGACAGCTTAGGTAGATTTTATGACATTTATTGTACAGTCATACTTCGATAGTCTTTCGCGTTGTGTGTTATCAGTGACATTCTGTGGAGTAGTTGTTATGAAAGTTATGGACCAAAAGACCGTGACTCGTTAAGCGCAGATGAAGTTATAAGGTGCGTGTATAACTGTGTATATATAAACACTTGGAGAGTTTGCCAGACACGAGTTTACAAAAAATCGTTGATTGGAAACCTTGCCAGACGCTCTTTCTCTCTCTTTGACCGGAATAAGACTCATTCCCAAACAAGCAAAGCGAGTGGATCAACGGCTAGCTTATCGCTAGCAGAACGATGGAAGATTACAGAAATTCGCCAACAATCAAATTCTGTGCTGACTTATTCCCTGCTCACAGATGTCCTTCCGCTATGAAGTTTAAAATAAGACTAGAATGCGCGAGCGTGAATTGATCAAACGTCCTTTTAATTTCTAAAGCTTACTTTCCGGCAAATAAAATGAACTGTATGTAAGAAGTGAAAGAGAAATAGCGAAAAATTCATCTTCTAATTAAATCTATTTCTTATGATTTAGAATAAACTATTGTCGAAACTGAGAATGTTTTGATCAAAGCTGTGTAAATCGAACTGATCTGTACATGGAACCTTGCGTTTCCTGTTTTTATCTCACCTATTGTATGTAATATGTGCGAAAATCTTCATTATAACATAGCGCGCGTGCTTGCCCTATATAACAGGGCGGATAAATGTTGGGCGGTGAAACGAGCGCTCCGCTCTTCATTTAATGAGTGATGCAGAGTAGGACTGGCACGAGCGCTCTTTCCGCGCTTCCGGTGCGCTTGAAGGCCGGCGAAATATTCCTTTTTGCAAACCGGAAATCCTATTTTCTTTCTGAAATTTCAGGGTACAATGTTAAATAGATAAATTCGTTTCGTAACAATACCAATAAACAGTTTCATATGTTTGTGTCTGTATGCCTATAAGTCAAACTTGTTCGTCATATTATGCCAAAATTTGAGTTTAATTTGAAACTGTTGAATACCTCCTCCTTCCACTAAATATCACCTAATCGTCTTTCGCCGTTTCGTTTGGAAAAGCTTAACACTTCTTAACCTCAATTTTTACATATGTGAAAGGGGGATAAATTTTGTATAACATAACAAAAAATTAGATTGATATATTTTGATATAGTGGCGTTGTACTGCTTCAAACTTTGCTTCTCGGGTGCAACGCGCCATGGGGATTCGCGCAATGCGTCGCAAATCCAGCAACCGCATGTAAACAAAATTTATTGAGGTTAGTTTTAAGGTTTTTTCTACGTTTCTCTGTCTAAAACAAAACAACATAAACAGTAAAAACTGAGGGGAAACTAATTTTGAAGTTTCGAAGAAGCAGAGAGACGTATGAGATGTTTTTTTCAAAATTAAAAAGAAGGATGATGGTGATTGAAATTAGCATAATTTCACCTTGCACGAGCTGCACGCATTTATAAAATACACGTCATTTAGTTATCTGCTGTCTTTTAGTTTTGCCATGGATGACATGGATGAGATTTTCTTTCGTGTTTTAGACAGTACTTAGTTGTTTTTGTTTCGGAATAACATCGACATTTGGCGAGTAGTAGAACGAAAATATAATTCAGTGGTAGAGTCATGGAAGTAATTACAGAGAAACCGTTCGAAAGAGATGTTTGTCTACTCCTGATTAAACCTCCCGCAAAAAATAGCAACATTTGCCTCTCGGAGACAGCGTACCAGCACAAAGGAACGAGGAAGAAGTGCAAGAAAACAAATCAAGCCGCCATTAAATTCAGTGACAGCGGCAGTGTCTAATGGACAAACCACATCGCAAGCTCTGACCGAAGTCGCAAACAAGCCAAAACAAGCGACATTTCTATGTCCCAGTCCACTGCATCACACCTTTTTGCTCGGACGCGCTCGTTTCACCGCCCAACCTTTATCCGCCCTGCAATATAAGTCCTATTGAGCCGCTATGAACAAAATCTTTATTTACGCACGGGCGTGCGTAAAAAAAGATTTTGTTCATAGATGACGTAAGCATTTGTTTTTTAACCTGGCTGCAAAGTTGTCGTCTTTTAAGCTGCAGTGCAGTTTTCCTTGTCTTTAAAATATGGAAGAAACCAGCGAAGAACTGCCTAATTTTTCAATCGGCATTGTCCTTTTACGTCCTGATCCAAGAGCGGCTGCAAAAATAAAGCCGAATTCAAAAAAACTCGCAAGTTGTGCGTTTCGCAAATTTGTCGGAAGACCATCTGCAGCAAATTTTGGCCGAGAGACATTCACTGGGAACAGAAAAGACAGCAATTGGTCATTAACAACAATTAAAGGTAAAATTTACGTTTTTACTGTTGTTTTTAAATTTGTTATGCACTTTTGTTATCGCCGAACAATCCGACTAAATCAGGAAAATTTCTCTTGCAATAAGTAATGGTAACAGGACTGAATGGAGTCCAATTCGGTCTGTAATCAT
>JBBMOI010000018.1:572500-610000 GCA_038088405.1 Porites divaricata
AGCGTTTGAAAGTTGGAGTAGAATGCTCATGAAGTTAGAGGAAGTTATCACTGGCATTGCTCTCCTTTGTAAAATGAACAAAGACTGGGTAAGTCGTACTTCTGAGAGTCGAGAGTCTGGGGAGTCGTACCTCTGGGGAAATACGTTGCCTTATAAACGCCTGCGTCGTCTAAAATTCGTCGTTCTTTACCTTATAACAAGAGGTTTTGAGAGGTGTTAGTAACTTGCATAACCGCAGTGCGCATGCTCTCCAGGTGACATAGTCCTTTTAGATATCTGAGAATAGAGGTTGACGATGCACTGTGGTGGCAATTCTAAGTACATGTCATGTTTGGAAAGGTATTCGCAGGTTTCGGGGCGTTAAATCGTAGTCGTTCCCTGGTGCCTAACCAAACCCTACTGCAAAAAAAGGCTTTAGTCCTTCTTTACCTAAATTATTGCTCTGAGACCTGAGGATGCATGGGGAAAACCAGTGTGACAGACTTCACAGATGGCAAAACGAGGACCGGGAGAATTATAGCATGGAGTGATTATAATAAAGGATTTGTGAAGAATGGGGTATGAGTGATGAAGAGGGAGCACCCTCGAAACGTCTGTATTTTCTTCCCTTTTAACGTGCATTGGATAAACGTTGTAAAAATCAATCTACCATTGAGAAAAGACGCTTTACGCAATCTCCATAAGTGCATTTAAATCTCTGAATTATTTCCTTCCTGAGGATTTGAAGATTATCTTCAAACTGTCCTTCCTCCAGGTTTCACTCTTGTAACATACGAGGCTCATCAAACCTCGTTTTTGTGCCTAGACCCGTACTGAAGCTTTGAGCTGTAGGGCAGTTGTTATGTGGAATGACCGAGGACTCTGTCTTGAACTGGGCTTATTTCGCTATAGTGTACTTTTTGCGCAATTAATGCTAGGATAGTTTCCTTCAGTATTTGACATTTATAGTTTCGTGTTTATCTAAGATCATGTAAGTTTTTCTTTCGCCTTATTAGTTTCTTAGGCTTCTCTTGAAATTTGTTATGTAAACGGCTCACTAGAATTTTTAAAGAAGTGATACAGTACGGTGAAACCCACTCTTACTTCCACCTCGTTATTACGACCATATTCTTTCGACCCAAACGTCGAAATCACTGAGTCATCATATTATTTTGAGGACCCCGCTAATGCGACCGGCAACTCGTTATCTTGACCAGGATTTTATGGCCCAACAGTGGTCGCAATAACCGGGTTCCACTGTAAATAAAGCTTTGATTTAAGGATTGATTGATTGTTGTCAATTCCTTTGATAGGTTTTGTTTCTTTGCCTTTTAGTATTGCTAATGTAATGAAGAATTCAGGGTGCGAAATTGCTGACTGGATGATGGAATTAAAAAAGCCAAGCAGGTGAATGATCAAATAATTATTTCTTTTTACCCTTTTGTGGCTTCTTAGTGTAATGGAAGCTACTATAATGCGTTCCTGATAATCAGAAGTTGTGTAACGTTTGCAACTGCCAACTCTGTGAGATGTAAGACCATATATCGTTCCTAACTAACTGCCATTTTAGGAAAGGAGCAGATCCTGGTACCGAGAATTACCTGGCAACTGGTCAGCCTTAGCGTATAACGGGATATTCCACGTGCTTAGCTCACAGTTCTCCTGGTTTTAACACAAGGCAGACCAGACAACATTGGATTTGAAAAGTATCGTTCTATGTGTGAAGCAAATTTAGAAGTTTCAATATGCTAAAAAAAAGTGGCCTGAGTATGCTTCCTTGCGGAACCCTGCAGTTAATGGGTAAGGGCTCTGAAAACGTTGAATGGATTCGTACCACTTGTCGCCCATCGTTAAGGTAGCTACAAAACCACTGGATAACTGGATTCGATGCGCCTACATCTCGCAATTTCAAGATTAGGGTTTCGTGGTTGACGCTGTCGAAGGTCTTGCTCATGTCTAAGAACACTGCCTAACTCAACATCTTTTGGTCAATCGCTCTAAGAATAGTGTCAGTTGTTTCTATGGCAGATGTTTCCGTCGAGTGCCATTTTTTGTTGCCGCTGTGGATCTTTGTTAACCTATCATTTGATTGCAAATAAGAAGTAAATTGATAGTGCACAACCCGTGCACAACCCGTTCACAAACTTTGGATAATACCGGTAAAAGCGAAATCGGCCTGTTATAATTCCCTAGTTCGTGGTTTTCAGTTTTAGGGAGAGGTGTTACTTCAGCTAATTTCCATATGGTGGGAAATTTGCATGTTTCAATAGAAGTGTTCATAATAGACGTGATTACTGTAAGATTCGGGGCAAGGCAGTCCTTCAAAACGCAAACGGAAATCTTGTGGATTCCTAGGGCTTTGTTTGATGGCATTGATGATATTACGCGTTCGATATCACCACTGCTTATGGTATTCAAATTAAACTCCTCGCTCAAATTAAACTGTCTTGGAACGAAATAATTTTGGTTGAGTGTTATGTTGCATTCATTAGCCAATGATTGTATTTTGTCAACAGAGCTTTGGCCAACTGAAACGAAAAACCGATCAAACTCATCTGCAACAGTTTTGTTA
The DNA here is from genome assembly GCA_038088405.1 of Porites divaricata. Lineage (NCBI taxonomy): Eukaryota > Metazoa > Cnidaria > Anthozoa > Scleractinia > Poritidae > Porites > Porites divaricata. Next base: position 575,052 of record JBBMOI010000018.1, read on the forward strand.
TCTTTGCTGAAATTCGTTGGGATATGGATTTCTTAGGGATTATGTGACGTATTGCTTACCAAATATTGTTTGTATTCCCTGGATTCCTTTGAATCTGTTCTGTGAAAAATTCTCGTTCAGCAATTTTAATTTTTCTTTTAACCTCCTGTCTTAGTTTTCTGTACGCCGTCCAAGCCTTAGCGTCATTTCGTTTTCTTGCTTCTTTGCGCCAGTAGTATCTTGTTTTCATCAGTGCGCGTATGTTATCAGTAATACATGGATTTGGCTTTCCCCAGACTTTAAACGTTTTAATCGGAGCGTGATGGTCAAGTATAGATAATAAAAGCAGGTTGAAAACATGAAGCTTGTCCTCTGCATCATCAAAAACATCAACTATTGACCACGGTGCCTTTGAAACATCGTCGTGAAATGCGTCAGCCTTGTAATGCTTGTAGTTTCTGGCAGTGATATAAACAGGCTAGGAGCGCTCTTTCTTTAGTTTCAATGTAATGTAGACTAGGTCGTGGTCGCTGATCGAACTTTCCAAAACCATAACATTAAGAACTCGCTTTGTATCTGAAGCCAGGATTATGTCCAAAATCGAGCTAGTAGTTTCTGTTACTCGTGTTGATGTAGTAATAAGTTGTGAGAGATTGTAGGAGCGACAGAAATTTAGTAAGGCTTTAGCGTCGAGACTGTCACTACTCTCAAGATGACAATTCATATCTCCAAGCAGGTAAATAGGCACATTGAACGACTAGTCATAAATAAAAGATTCAGTTAGGTCAGAGTCAAAACATTACAATGGAGCATTTGGTGGTCTATACGCCATGCATACGATAGTTCTTAACCTGGATGTTTAGCCACAGTTGCTGGAAACCAGATGGTGCGGTTAGTGAGATGTCATTCAAGTACTCGGTTTTGAAATTTCGCGAAACAGAGGCACAGACGCCGCCATCTCTGCAATTCTGACGATCAAGACGATAGATGACGTAACTAGGGATTTCAATTTCCAGGTCTTGGACTGTGTTGAGCCAGGTTTCCAATACAGTAAATATGTCGAACCTGTTGGTTAACACCGTTTCTTTTACGAGGACGTAATGATCTCGGCATTTGAGAGAGCGAAGGTGTGCTATGCTCAGATTGCCATTCGTTTTCCCAAGACCATTTTAGAATACTTCAGTGCGGGCCCATCATATAGCAATTGTAAAATTGGTCTGAAAGCGGAAGTCGAGTTATCGTACAAAGTTGTGGTTGCCTTTGACCTTTCGACCCGTGTAAGTGTCTCCCACTCTGTGACTCGTAATAATAAAGTTGCTTTTGTTTGATCACTGCCAGTTTCATTCACCAAAAGACCTGCTTCATTCAGCTTCATTCGAGGACGAGACGGCGAAATGACGTTGCCATTCTGACAAGTAGTATCTTCGAAGGCAAAATCATGTCCTTTTAGTGAAAATTTTTGAAGATACAAGGCATGAAATATCAATTTCATCGGAGCCATGAAAATACCCGCCATCTTTGATGATTGCACGTTATTGTCCATGATATCCATGATAACATGGACTCTCAGACGAGATTCTTTGCAGACGTCTGTCTTGTCTATAGAATAATCAATTCCCCAAACGACTGCCTTAAGCTACAAGAAGATCTGTCACTTTTAAGTGACTGGGAGAGCGAATGGCAGATGTAAATCAATAAATCCAAGTGTTATGTTCTTTACATGTCTCTTAAGAAACAATCTATAGGAACTTTATACTACTTACAAGGCACACCAGAGATGTTCACCAAACATAAATATTTAGGAGTTGATTTGTCTAACGATTTGGACTGGAGTCACCATATGATGAGACCGCAGCTTGAATACTTTAGCCCGATTTGAGATTCTTACGAGAAGGGTCACATCTTATACCGCTTGAGTAGGTACAACGACAGTAACATCGGTTGGCAGTCGCTTGAGGGGCGTAGGTCGATAACCCGCCTGACGTTTATGTACAAAATTGTCCTCAGTCTTGTCGATATATCCTTTTCACCCCTTCTGCCAATTGGTCGCCAAGCACGTAATACTTCTCTCTACAATCTAATGTGAACTGTTACCGATCCTCGCTTTTCCAACGAACATTTCCCGAATGGAACTCATTACTACTAACTTTGCGCTGTGCATCCTCCACCCAGCATTTAAAAATGGCCTATCTAATTTAAACATTTCAAGTATTATTAACACTAGCAACTATTATAACTAAGACCGCTGATCATACTTCTGTATCATATATATATATATATATATATATCCAAGTTGAAGATTCACCGGTGATCCAATACGATCAAACGAATACAATACAATACAATACCAATACAATCAAACAAAACGATGCAACCTGTGTATTGCAGAAAAATATTTCATATTAACTAAACCGCAAATGGCTTCGCTTAATAGAAGAAATGAACTCATTTCGACATGTAGGCACAGACGTAAATACATTTTAAGATATAGCCTAAAATAAGTTCTTTCGAAACAAGTAGCGCGCGCAAATGTTCTTTAGGCGCGCGCACAATTTTAACAGTTGGATAGTTTTGTGCGTCTTACGAAGTCATACATATAACGTAGCCAAACAAGGGACCAACCATTGTAAGTTTAACTGAGGAGTGGGTGGTAACACCTACGAAACAAGTTTGTATTAAACTTATGGTCATCAGAGTTGAGTGATTTTACTTTACGGATTATATATATATATATATATTCATTAAATGTAGTTCAGGACTTCAGGAGTGATTCATCGTTTTATTGCTACAGGCTTGTTTTGTATGGTCAACAAGTGACCACACTCATCAGGCAACATCAACGAATGACCGGTAAATTTAAATGCTGGCGGTTAAATACAGATTCAAATAGTTGCTATGTTGATAATTATTGCGTTACGTTATCTTAAGGTTTTTGAGTACGTATCTGTTTCTGTGAGGGCACGAAGTCGCTAATTCATTACGTTTGTTCAGGCTACATAGGTCTTTCCTGCAGATTATTACAAATTTTTCGTAAAGGCATAAACTGCATTTTTTAGTTATTTTGTTGTAAGGTTTGCATTTTCTGAGGACTTTCCATGCTATATTGAAGGGTTTCTCGGCGTCTTTCAGGTTCCATACATGCTTTGACAGTTCAGTGCTGTTTCTTTTGTTGACGTGTCTGAAGGATGTTGTATGATTTCTGAAACGCTCTTTGAAGTTTGTTGCGAGTCCTACATATGATTCTGTTTCTGTGTTGGTTGTTACGGTTGCTTGGTATACTGCGTTCATTTCAAGGCATTTACCTTGAAGGGGGCATTCGTCTTTTGCTCGGCAGTTACACTGCTTGTTGGGTTGTTGCGTTGGGGCCGTGTTGTAATCAGAGAGGAGTGTTTTGTTGTGTGACGCGATAATGGTTTTCATATTGGGCATGCAGGAGTAGCTGAGCTTGAGCGTGTGTCTATTGAAGATCTTGGAAAGTGGATGGTTCTTTGGGAAGCATTTGTCTACTATGTGGAGGAACTTCTTTCCTAGGTTGGTTTTGACGTTGCAGTTCCATGGTGGATTGTACCAGGTGATGTTTCTTTGTCGGTTTCTCTTGCGGTTTCTCCTCGGTGTTTGTATGGGCTGTTGGTTGTATGTCAATTTGTAGGTGTATCCGCTTTCATTTAGAGCTTTTTGGTACGGGGGTACGGCTTCGTCGAAAACTTTTTGGCTTGATGAGATGCTTGTTAGTCTTTTGTTTATGTTTTCTGGGATGTTTTTTAGTAGTTGTGGGGGGTGGTTGCTCTGTCGATGGACGTATAGAAGTTTGTTGTTTGGTTTTGTAAATGGTTTGTAGGTTCCGCTTGTGAGGTCGAAGGTTACATCTAAAAAGTTAACTGTTTTTTTGTTTGCTTCAATGGTGATTTTGAGGCCATTCGATTTGAATACATTGGTTACTTGCTGTTTTATTTTTTCTATTTCTCTTGGCATGGCTTTGCAAACAGCTAAACCGTCGTCACGATAAAGTCCTACTTGATCTTTAAATTTGGCGGTGATAAGCGACAGCATGTATGCAGTTTATGCCTTTACGAAAAATTTGTAATAATCTGCAGGAAAGACCTATGTAGCCTCAACAAACGTAATGAATTAGCGACTTCGTGCCCTCACAGAAACAGATACGTACTCAAAAACCTTAAAGAATCTCACCCACCCAGTTTGCATTGCGCACCTTTGTTGTTGTTGTTATCCGGGATATGCTTATAACGCTCCCATATTTGGTCAAAGATAAGACAGGTCCAGACAAGCGTGAAAGGTCACATTTGTTATGGAAATTGAAGGAGACAGTGAGCGTGATTTTTCATCGCCGATTAGAATCCGCTCAAACTAAAAATTTTGTATTCGTGTCGTTTCAGTTAGCTGTTGTTACTGCTGTGACTAACTTTAGCTTTACTCGCTGTAGGTTTGCACTTGTAAAAGTACAAGGCTGTCCGTGCCAATATTTTACCTTGATGCACTTGAGGTGAAGTATCATCTCGATGAGCGTGAGGAGATCGATCACGCTCTCGTTTAAGATGCTGGTTAAGAAGTATCTCCGCAAAATCATTATTCGAGATTCCGTTTAGCCCAAGGGCCTCCTTCCATTCAATCCACACATTGTATGCGGATTCCCTGAGTTTTAGGCGTTTGATGCCTTCTGGCCTTCTTGGACGGCCCTTAGCAGGACGGCTGTCCGCCATATTGGCCGACCTTTCTACGAACCGCGACAGAAAACCAACTAGACAGTGCCTTTTGAAAGAATTTTCTTCCACGAATACGAATCACAAAGATAGTTCAGAAACTACAGAAAGAATTCCAGAGGAAACAGGACCTTAATAACGCCTATAAATTGTCGAAAGAAAGGAGGGAATATCAAGGTGATAAAACTTGGATTTTCGGGGGCCCTGAAAATGGCGAATGAAGAGCGTGAGTTAAGCGTGAGCGCGCAATGCAAACTGGGTGGGTGAGATTCTTTAAGATAACGTAACGCAATAATTATCACCATAGCAACTATTTGAATCTGTATTTAACCGCCAGCATTTAAATTTACCGGTCATTCGTTGATGTTGCCTGATGAGTGTGGTCACTTGTTGACCATACGAAACAAGCCTGTAGCAATAAAACGATGAATCACTCCTGAAGTCCTGAACTACATTTAATGAATATACTATGCTCCTCTAAGAGTGGAGCGCTTTTTGAAATCCATTCACCGCAAGGATATAGAATTCATATATATATATATATATATATATATATAATCCGTAAAGTAAAATCACTCAACTCTGATGACCATAAGTTTAATACAAACTTGTTTCGTAGGTGTTACCACCCACTCCTCAGTTAAACTTACATATATATATATCCCACATGGGAGATCGACACGGTTATTAATTTAGATTTAGATTTATCACTGCTCATGTTCTGTAAATTGTTTGCTGACCTATTGTTGAGCCGACTATGTCGTGTGCATGATTTAACAGTAGGGAGCTTAAGCAACGACGACAGCGACAGTAACGAGTAGGGCAAAAAAGTATTAGGTTTGGATTTGCAAAACAACCACTTTGCACGTGCATCACGTTTTTTTGTACATTTCTTAGCCATCGTTGCACAACTACCACATCAAAGTGCCTATTTTCACGTTTTGTCGAGGATGGGAACACAAGACAACAACTTTCTTAAGCTCCCTAGTACTATACGCCGGCGCATTCTCAACAAAGACAGTTGCGACAGTCGGCAGAGGTTTTTTTTCTCCTGCCTGCCCCAGCGAATTACAAGCGAAAAGAGGTCTCTGCTAGCAGGGAATCATTGCTTTTAAGTTTAAAATTAATAAAAAATTTACACCAGCCCAATGCATGCTCAAATTCATACACTATTTGTTTCAAATGAACGCATCGCTAAATCGCTGAATAGGATCACAGCTGAAAAGTCGCCTATAATCGACTACAGAGGAGCTCAAAAAACTTCGTAGTTCTTTCCAAATAAATATCAGTAATTTCTTTACCATGATATCATGGTCTATTAATTTGTCTGTTTAATTTTCAACTGAAACTTCCTCTGTTTGTCTTCAATTCCTGCCAACACTGGCTACTTTACTTGATCTCTTGTCTCTAGCCTGAATGATCTTACGCTTGTCATATGAAGACATTTCCCCAACACCTGCACACACAATTAGCGTTAAATGATCCGATAGGCCAAACACTGGTAAAGTGCGGGTGCGAGAGTTATATTGGAATAATAGCAATAATAATAATAATACTTCTATAGCGCTATTTACGTAACAATGATTATTATCGCTTTACAATAATTCACTTAAAAATCGATTCTAAAATGATATGAACGAGTGTCAATAAAGAACCACAGGATGAGTACTGTCTAATGCACGTACTATTGAATTTGGGTCTAAAGTTTGCCTTCCCTGTTTGGAAAGTGTACCATAGGCTTGAGTGAGATATGTTCAGGATTTCAATTTAATGAGATGAACAAGCCCTATGTGGCTTGATCCAAAAAAAATTACTTAATTGCTTTTAATTTAGTCAAATATATGAAGTAATAATAATAATTAATAATAATAAAATGCAATAAAGAATACTTTATGTAGTGTTTAATAATCATGAAGAAAACAGGTTCTCTCTCTCGCAAAGTTCACAAAAAAATTATGTAAAAAAAGTTTTCGAATTTTGATCGCATTGTTTTTTTGCTATGGTTATTGAATGCGTGAATGATCGACATGTTTTTCTCCTTTTCTTAGTTTTATTTTTAATGGCATTTACTTATTGCTATGTGTTTGTTTATTTAGACTATTATTATTACTTTTCTTCCTTCACTAATGCCCCCTTCCTTTGATACACAGAAAATCTAAAGAGAAACGTCTCCACAAGCCTCCATCGCGTTCACCGATTAAGATACTATCCAAGTATGACTTGCAGAAAGCCAAACGGAAGAGGTAAAGTTGCTGCCGACCATACTGATAGCCCTGAGTTTGGTTTATTCATATATCGCTTACTCTTCGGGATACTTATTATCCAGCTGCATTAGTTATTGCAAAGATAACGCACGATACAAAAGAAAACGAAGTACAAGGTGGGATCATTCGACTAGACTCTCGAATAATACCGGTGCTTGACTATGCGTCCACCCGTCTGTGCCCGAACAGCGGCTGGTAATCGAGCCAACCTAACACGTGATGTTAATTTGAAAATTGTAAAATTGACGCTTTCAAAAGAAACTTAACCAATAGCAGTCGATTTACAATTTTCATATTTCTCCAGATGCCACGAGGCAAAGTGAGCAAATTTACACTGATATAAAAGAAAGTAATAGTGCCATCAGTTTATAATAAGGTGTAAGTATCCTTTTTGAAATCGCTTTGCTATAAAAAACGTTTGTTCGAGTTCGGCTCTTTTGAGAAAACCTTTGGTTACTTTTTGAGCATCATGGCTTTTATTACCAACGTTGATAAGCTTCAAGCTCTTTTAGACCCCTTTTCCTCGACCAAAGAATGGGAACTTTTGCCTCTATTTTAATTCCTGAAGAGTGGAATCATTAAATTATCATCCTCGGAGACCGAGGGGCAGTTAGTCGGGACGATAGAATGTTCGTGGTAAAAGTGTACTGTAAGATCGAGACGAGCCCCTAGGGACTTACTCTTACCGAACCAGTTTAAGAAGCGTTTGAATTGCCTGCTTCCGATTGGCCAGAAACACTTATCAGCCAAGAGAAGCAGACGGGTGACTCTCGTGTTTCCTTACACGACGTAATTTTTCTCATCGATCGCCATAGTTGCGTAGCGCGTTCAACGGGGAAAGTTTCTCGGGGAAAGTTTCTCGGGGAAAGTTTCATAACAAAATGTTAACAACCCGGAAAAATTACAAGCGTTAGCACGGCTACAAGAAACAAACACTCTTCGATGAATTTTTACCGCGGACCTGTCGAAGGTATCGTAAAATCTATTGCTGATACGATACGGGATGCACGACTTTCACTTTCCACACCTTTGCTCGCATTTTCTAGTATACAACGCCAAGCTTACATTTTAGATGTCCATGTTCGTTGCACGACTTTTTTGAAACTTTCTACAGCGTGAAAATTTCCGTTGCACAGGCCACGCAACCACTAGGTCGATTGATCATGGGAAATGCAGGCTAGCTGCAGTGCACGCACCTTGTTACTTTAGCGCCAAACTCCCTAACCGTACGTTTTTTAATCGGCCGTTGTGTTTAGTTCGAAATCTCGGTCCGGTTGTATGCTGAATCCTAACTTGTTAAGGGTTTGTTTCTAGGGATAAGCGAAGAAAAAGTAATGTCGTAGGTGAGTTTGCGAAAGGTTTGAGAAAGTGGTCGGTGTGAAAGTTTTGGAGAGCGATAAACGCGCAGTGTGTGACACGTTTAGATGTAGAGTTCAGAAATCGGAGAGTAGTGGGATGTCTATCTAGACATTTTTGCAGTCACTAAAACTTTAACAAGAAGTGAACGCCCTTAAGGAAATTCCAGGGAGAAGAGACCAAGGAATAGGGACACTTCCCAAATATCCATTTTCAGCTCTTGATTTCAAGAACCTGAGTCTCTGGCTTACTAAACATAGGAAAAGCTAGGTTAATCTTCACTGTGATTAGAGTTGGCTGATATAGTAGAGATGAATTGTTATTATAAGATATCTTTTTACAAATACATGTATAAAAATAATTTCACATAATATCTGATTTTCTATCTATTTTATTTATGATTGGCTTGATGCTTCTCCTTACTGACCCCCTCAAACACATCCACAGTGATGGTACAAGATTAGCCCTATTTTGAAACAATAATGCTGCAATATTAACAATTTTCCTTTGGTGCATTTGTTTGACATTTCATAACTTCCCTATCATAATTCTCCTTATCTGACAATGATATTCTTCAATGATAATTATTTGAAATCTTTAAATACCCTCTTCAGAAAGGCAAAATCTTCATTGCATGGTCACCATTCCACACATTAAGTGTCTGTAAAATACTTTCCACACAGCATAATTTATCACAATTATCAATTATTGTTTCCTGTAGAGGACAATCAGAGAATACAAATACTAGAATACAAGCAGTGAAGATCATCCTCGAAGACCCAGGAGCAGTTAGTACAATAAAATGTTTTGAATCTTGAAATTCCTGTCTCAGATCATCTTGGCATTCTTTAAGCAGACTCTCGAGTTTGCTGACTTTGGCATTTGATGGTGTTGGTTCTGTTGTCTTAGACATCAGAAAAGTCATGCTTTTTGTGTCATCATCACTGCTTGCCAACACTGACAGTCTTTGGCACAGATGTCACAACATAAGTGGCTCAGAATGATTCTGCTGTTTTCATTACTGTCATCAAAAAAGCAAGGATTTTTTGTCTTCTGTAGGTTGTACACTTAATAAAATCCAATTGAAGAAAGACATTTAGAATTATCGGAAACAGTAAGTGACAACTTCAGCACAGTTCTCTTTTTTTCAGAGAGTGTTGGAAGCGAATTTTTGCATGTCATGTGTAGGTATACCATATTTACTTGTGAATAATGTACACCCAAATATAATGCGCACCCCATTTTTCACGACAGTTTTCAAAAATAACTCAAGAATACATGCCAGTTGTTGGCCACCTAGTAAAACAAACCCTTTGAGACAGAAAAAATCACCAACAAATTTCCCAGTGTAAACGTTTATTAATAAATTGAAATAACATAAAATATTACAGCTCCCTAGTATTTACATAACACAAGTAATATTATAAGTAGACATGTGAACTCCAGAAACTCTCAACAGCTTAAAAATAAAATTAATGTAATGGCATCTGTAGCTCTGTATTATGGGATGTTTTTCCATTTATAATATGTAAATGTTCATTTGCACTCTCTCTTATTAATAAGCAGTCACAAGGCTTACTTCATCAGCTTTCAGTTGTCAATAAACCGTGACTTAAAACATGATAATTCTTGTGAAGTGTCCGTCAGCTTTTAGACAAAAGTTTACTGAGCATCCTTGAATAAAAGCCAGATAATGAGGGTCCTGAAGGGGGGATATCAATCCCAATGAAACTGTTTAACCCTCAATTCCCTTTTTTTTTTTACATTTTTTCCTATTTTCAATGATAGAATCCCCCTGCCAGTGACTTAAATCCCATTTTCTCAGCGCAACAACATCCCATTTTACCCCTTCAGGACTCCCCAAAATGAATTCATGTAGCACCCTTCCTAGTAAACAAATCAGCATACTTACCAGTGAATAGCTGTATCACAAACAACTGCAACAGTATTCTTCTGGTAAAACTTTTTAGAGAACATTGGCCTGAATTTCTTGTCCCCAGTTAATGATTCCGGGCTTCCGTACAACAAAGAAACCGCTACCTATCCATTCAATATTTCTTGATCTTTCGTTTTGCTTTCCCCTAAGTAAGCGGCCTGAATTCCTAGTGACCTCGGGTACTTTACCTTGTCCTCAACAGTTGACATGAGAGGTGAAATCACTACGACTAGGGAAGTCTTAACCTTAAGCATTTAACGATTTTAAACCCCCCTAGCTTATAGGCAACATTTGGAAGGGTTGACGTTTCTATCAATTGCCCAAGAACATCTCTTCCCCACCCCCCCACAATCTGCTCCGCTTTTAACTGTACCACAGGAAACAAAGACAAGCTTTCTTCAAGCGCTTGCCGGAGGTCTCCCTCGAATCTAAAGTTAACAATACTATCAACTTAGGCAGAATTCGTAGGGTCAACTGCAAGCTTTTAAGCTTAAAAGTTTCGAGAGGAGTTTGGTGCGAAAGCCAGAAGCAGGGTGCGTGCACTGCAGCTAGCCGGTATTTCCCATGATCAATCAACGTAGATGCGTGGCCCGTGCAACGGAAATTTTCACGCTGTAGAAAGTTTCAGAAGTCGTGCAACGAACATGGACATCTAAAATGTAAGCTTGGCATTGTATACTAGAAAATGTGAGCAAAGGTGTGGAAAGTGAAAGTCGTGCATCCCGTATCGTTTCAGCAATAGAAATTTACGATACCTTCGAAAGATCCGCCATAAAAATTCATCGAAGAGTGTTTGTTTCTTGTAGCCGTGGTAATGCTTGTAATTTTTCTTGGTTGTTAACATTTTGTTCTGAAACTTTCCTCACGAAACTTTCCCCATTGAACGCGCTACGCAACTATGGCAATGGGTGAGGGAAACTACGTCGTGTAAGAAAACATGAGAGTCACCCGTCTGTTGAAAAAAATTTTTTGGCCAATCAGAAGCAGGCAATTCAAAAGCTTCTGGAACTGGTTCGGTAAGAGTAAGTGCCTAGGGGCTCATCTCGATCTTACAGTAAACTTTCACCACGAATATTCTATCGTGATCTTACAGTAAACTTTCACCACGAACATTCTATTGTCCCGACTAATTGCCCCTGGGTCTCCGAGGATGCACAGTGCTCAACTGAGAAATCGTTATTTCAATCATGATTAGCCATTAACGAAACTGTTCTCCCTAGTCCAAGCGTTTTGTGAGCATCTCAACAGTTTCGCTTTCACTTGCGTTACGTGTGTTACCAGTAAATAATCCGTCCGCGTCTACACAATTTCCCTATAGCCTCTAAGCCAACATTTAGACCTTTGTTTCTTGCGGTTTGTTTTGTTCTTTGTAGTTGTTCTTTTAGTTTTTGCTTTAAAAAGACGCTTCCTTTCTTCGTGACTTTGACAGCTCGTACACCGTTTCTCGTGTCTGTACTGGATTGCAAGTAGTGGTACCATGATTTTTTCTTGAATTGTCCTCTTTACTTTCGTAAATGACTACTTTAACTTAAGGTTGCAGTTTCACCTCTTGTAAATACTGTCTTTGCTGTATGTGGTCTAACTGATGAACATCCGCGAGATGGTTAGCTAATCACCTGGCTAATCTCACAAGATACATCTTCCCACAAGCAAAAACCGTCGAGTCCGATTTTTATCCACCGGCTGCAGAACTGGTAGTTATAGCGGAATCTTTTAATCAGGATGGCTGTTCCGTGCTCACCTATTGGTCCAACCACGTTGTGCTCAGGATGACGGCGGAACCTAAGCCAACGTTCCAAGTGTTGAGGTTTTGTGTTTCTCTTATTGTGGTTCTGTACTTTTAAGTCATATCGTTTCATCTGGTGTTCGCCTTTCTGCATGGTTTGTGGGCTTTTCATAGAAGTTTTGTTTAAGTTTCGGTTCGCGTTTTGAAGTTCGCCCCCTGTAGTGGCTGAAGTACAGTTTGTCCCTGTGAATTCAATTGTAGGCACTATTATTGCCAGTTTGTGTACACACTATGTGCTGGTAGGCGCCATCCAAAATTGTTTAACCTAAGGGTTCGGTCTCGGACATGTAATGTTTCGCTTTTGGTAATTTTACCTTTCGGGCCTGTGGAGCTGTAGCATGTAGTTTTTAAGTATACAGTTTCAATTTAGTATGCCTGTGTGGCAGCAAGCTTATAGTTTTGTCGCCTGCGTGGCGGAAAGCTTGTAGTTTTGTAGCCTGTGTGGCGGCAAGCTTGTTGTTTTGTATGACGCCTGTGTGGCTGTAAGCTTGTAGTTAAGTTGCCTGTGTGACGACAAGCTTGCAGTTTTTGCCTGTGGTGGCTGTATGCTTGTAGTTTTGTTCTATGCCTGTGTGGCGATAAGCTTGTACTAGTTCGTTCATGCCTGTGAGGCGGCCAGCTTGTGGTTTTTATAATGCCTCTATGGCGGTAACCTTGTGTGTTTGATTTCCGAAAAAAAAATCAGAAGAGAGAAAGAAAGAAGGAAAGAAAAAAGGGAAAAAACGTCGGCAAGCATGTAGTTTCACGCCGGTAGTGCGGTAAGCTTGTATTTGTTTAATGCCTGTAAGGAGGGAAGCTTGTGTTTTATATGCTTGGGTAGCGGTAAGCTTGTAGTTTCGAAATTTGCATGTGGGGCGGTACGAATGCACGCGTGTTCGGTGAGTGTAGGTTTTTGTCGAGGGTAGTTTTTTTTTAATAGGTTTTTTTTATAATTCTATTTTTTTTTTGGCTTTGGTCGCAAGATTTCCTGCCTTTCTAACACAAATCTGTAATTTACCGAAATGCCCGTATGTAAATACTAGCATTTCCTCTTTTTGGCGCCACTTATTTCACTTCACGTGTCAGGGGAATGTCGGCATGTAATTTTGCTTGTCTGTTTCGCTTGCTCATTTCGCTTGCTATAAATTTCGTTTGTTCGCAGTTATTTTTTTTAAAAGATGTCCTATTTGGAGAAAACATTAGCAACATAATAGGTGGAGTGACCCGCCACATGTTACCTCACCTTGGTTGGGACATGAAGCTGTAACCTGTGATGTTAGCATGAGCAAAATATATCGGTCATTCTTTAGCTTTGTCTCAGTTACTCCTTTTACAGATATAGGAAAGTACAATTCTGATAGCATATTAACCAGGTTATCAAAATTGGCCCGCAAGCTTCTAATATTGCAGTTTAAAAAGGAGAGTGAATTACTAGACAAAACAATTTATAATATCTTGATTCGAATGGAAGTCACGTGTAATAAAATAATCAAAATTTATGTCAGAGGGTATGTGGAGGTCAATATCTAAATTAGTGAGATGACTTATATTGCTAATGGAAGGAGTTACATCCAGCCGAGGAAATAAGGTATGGCTGGGTAGATAACTGGAGTTATCATGGGGAGATTCTCCACAGGGACACCTATCACAATTCAAGTAGGTTTCGTTTGCATTTATCTCTTAAGAAGGAGGAATATCCACAGAAGAATAGACAGATATCACATCTTTTCTAATTAAAATTTTTCCAGCATTAGTCCACAGGAACTTTTAACTGTGATCTTTCTCGAATTTCAAGCAGTCTTTAAACAGTTCCTTGTTCTTCTGCGTTAGACTTTCATTGATGTAGATCTTCTTAGCCTCAGAGAATCAAAGAGCAGCCTCACAAACTTGACAGTAATAGCAGGTTCCACCGAGTCTCTTGCACTTGGGATTCAATGGCTAATTGAGATATCGTTTTTTTCCATTGGAACACCGATTTTCTCGCTTTGTTGAATTACAATGTCATTAGTGTCTTCCTCCGAGGGTTCCTCAGGAAGAGGGATGCCACGAACGTCTGTGCAGTCTCTTCTGGTATACTGTTGTAAGTCATTAAGAGACTTTTAACTTGCTTTAAATCATTGATAATACTCAATACCTGAGTTCTAAGGCTCGCATTTTCTTCCACAAGGGCGGTTTTGTCCTTCTTAAGCTGCGACAAGGTCACTAGGATGTTATCATATGTGGTATTTAACGAGGAGATGGACCCCAGCGCCTGTTCAAGCTGCTCACTGAGGTCACTAATTGGGCGCAGTTTTTCATCAAGGATCTTTTCTAGCTTTTCTGATGTGAGGGCCGGCATTTCACATGGCACAACAACAAGAACAGACAAAAAGACACACAAAATTCGATGAAAAATGTCATAATTATTTCCCAGATCCAGGGTGAGTAACTTCCGTGGTGTGTACTCCATTCTGAGTATGCTGCGGACGTTGTGTTATCAGTCGTATGAAGTTGCTCCCTCCTAGTCGGGAAATCCGTTTGTTTTATTTTTGTCGTCTGGGTTCTTTTTTTGTTGTTGGATCTCCTTTTTTTTCCCGTTTCTTCTCTCTTAGGAAGAAAGAAAGGAAGAAAGGGAGTAAGAATGCCAATTAGCGGAGCGGAAATTAAAAAGGAAACGGAAGTGGGTTTGGGGTTTGTCATGTAATTCCTGGATTAGCACCTAAATATCCCAATCGTGGGTTAATGTAGATGGAGCTCCCAACCGGGATGGAAACGAGCGTTGAATGGCATTGGAAACATGTTTTGTTGCCAGACGTTTTCCACTGTGTGGGCGTTAAGGTTAAGGTTCCCTGAGGAGTTCATTGCTCGTGGCCTCCATAAGAAGCAATCCACACGCTTGAGAACTGTTTCGTAAGCCATCGCCCGTTGGCAGAGAGGATCCTCGGCTTGATCTGTCATAAATTGGATACTTTACTGTTCTATTGACTGTTCTCTGGCTCCGAGGTGTTGCCTTATGGAATAGGGCTTGGTTCAGATATCTTTTCTCGCCCTCTAACAATGATAGGGAAAGTTTCTCCTCGAAGCGTGACCTCACAGGCTGCCCGAACCAGGTTAAATGTTTACTCCATGGCCTTACGCTAACAGCAAGCAAGTGAACACTTCAGGCTTCTTGGTTTTCTCGCAGGGGTGGCAATCTCAATGGCCCTGGTGGGTCTACGTCCCCGGGCTGGAAAGGAAGCGGCGCAGCGTTGCCCTACTTCTCGTTGAAAGAAGTGGTTAACCCGGCAGGTGTGGCTACCAACTTGGAAGATCTTCATTTTGATACTTTGCGGGGTTTTCTATCAGACTCTCTTGCCTGAATGTCTTTAAAGCGAGTAAAGGAAAAAAAGTTTGTATTATGTAACTTCAAACTCTCGAATCGTGAGGAGTGCTAAGTTGGTAATAGTAAAGGAATAAATGTAACGTAGCTTGTAAAGGTTGTATTCGTTGGATTTGGAGGGTTTGGATTAAGGATTGTGAAGAGAGGTTGGTTATTGGGAGTGGCGTCACTATGATTGGGTTCTTATACAATGGCGTATGGTTTGGTAGCGAGGGGAAGGTCAGATTGACTCTACATACCTTATAGTGTCATCAATAACAATAGAGAGAAGTCGTTACGTCACGTTGCCATGGTAACAAAATTTTTGGATGACAACAAACCCAAAACGTCACTTAAAAAGTGAACTCACAAAGCTTCAAACTTCATCGATCTTATTCAGTTTCATTTAATTTGGCAAATGTTGGCGAAATTTTTCTCGGGTTGAATCCGAAAGGACCGTATCTAAGTTTAAAAGAGGAAAAAGACAACTTTTGTATTGTGTTCACCGGCTCTATAAGGCGAGCGTGTAAAATTAGGAAGTTTCATGTCGCAGGGGTGCAACGACGGCAAAGAAATGTACAAAATAGCGTGATGCACGTGCAAATTTGTTGTTTTGTCAATAAAAACTTTTTACTTTTTTGTCGTTCTCCTTCCGTCGCCGTCGTCGTTGGTTTTGTTGTCATCCAGAAATAGTGCTACCATGGTGACTTGACGCCATACGTCTCCTCTCTATTCCCATGGATGAATATTATACTGTTACCACTGATTACAATTTTTGCGTGCGGCCGCGGCCATCGTTTTTTCTTGCCGGCAAATAAAACTTTTGAAGGCATTTGGTTAGCTCTTGCAGGGAAATTTCTTAGTAAGGAGTTGTGAATATTGTTTTCGTATTTAAAATCATTCTGAAAAAAAAGACTATTAATTTAGTTTTGAGCTTTTTGGGTGGCTTTTGCTACTTGAAGATTAATAGCAATACCAACTAGAGCAAGATCTGAATTTTTTAATTCAGGTTGAAACGTCTTTGAAATTAATCCTTGTTAAGTGTTTATTGTTTTGTGTTCTATAATAATGATTCAAGGCTGTCCCTTGGTCTAGCTGTAGAGCCAATTTGTATGTAAATGTAGGCTTGTTGACTCGCATAATTAACTGACTAACGGCTCGTGAAACGCTGAGACTTCAGTAGTTAGTATAATATTCATCCCTAGGTTTTGTTATTCATGACATTATAATAAGGGGAGTCAATCTGACCTGGGACAATCCCAAGACAGCTGAACGAACACATGAATAGGTAATCTGGAACCTGACTTACTCGCTGGGGAGGGTGGGTGGGTGGGTCGCCAATCGCCTTTGTGTCGGACAAAGTGAAGTGAATGGGACAATGCATGCCAGTGTTTCGTATTATATATACTCATTTGCATATCATTAATTAATCCCCAGGGATGATATTTACAATTCAGATGGACGTGAATAGTAGATGAGTTAAAAATCATCATTGCGTGCTCAATTATCTCACTGTTTTAGTATGTACTAAAACAATTATTCACGTCAGTGTCGGTGGCTATAGTGGTGGATATTTACCCCGCGTCTTTATTACTATTATTGTTATTAATGATCAATTAGCAACAAGTCAACCAACAAGAGGGATACAAAGACGGAACAATGTGAAAGCTAGAAAGAAGTCTATAAAAGTCTTAAACAACAGCAACTCCATCCAGATTAGAAAAAAGACGGCCAAGCAACGGTTCACTGATGGCCACCTCAGGAGTTTTACTCGATTTGGTCATGTTGTTAACAGAGAAAGAGGAGGTGCTGGAAAACACGCAACGTCAACTGCGTCAAAGAGAAAAGGCATGTGAGGAATTAAAAGAACAATGTTTAGCTCTTTGACTGGACAACGACGGCCTTCGTTATATAATGCTCTATCAAAATTGTCGTCGTTACTTGGACAGCAAGAGACCAGGAGACACCGTAGAAGGGTACAGTTGTCCCAGTTGTATAGGTGTGGCGGGGCTGGCTAGAGAATTTCCCAAAGATACATAGACTGACGATGAAGCAAGGAAGAGAATTTACCGTAAAATTCCGAAAATAAGCCCCTCCAAATATAAGCCCCCCCAAACCGGTAACGCAAAAAAGCCTCTGTTAAATTGCCCTTCCAAATCAGTATAAGCCCGCCGGGGGATTGTACTTGGAAAGTTGCCCTCAAATACAAAGTAAATTAAAACAAAAATGGTACATTTGCTTCCATCTATAAGGCTAGCCCAATCGAGTTTGAAATGCAAATTTCCCTCCGTAGATAAGCCCCTACGAATATAAGCTCCTCAAAAAGGGCCTTTGAAAAATATAACCCCCGGGGATTATTTTCGGAATTTTACGGTATTATTTTGAGACGTTAGTCCTTTTTGTCACTTTTGGCCTTGGGCCTTTTTGGCCTTGTTTTGGCCCGTATGACCTTCTAAATAACTTGTCTGATAGAAAAACAAATGAGGCGGCGGCGGTGGTGGTGGTGGTGGTGGTGGTGGTGGTGGCGGTGATGGATAGAAAAGTTGAGTGTTGGTTGATGTGGGGTCGATGTATGATCAATTATTATTTACGAAGGGAAACGCTTAGTAATCACGCCTTCACCAATATTCTATAAAAGAGGCGCGTTACTTTCCAAAGTTAAGTTTCCTATCAGAACGCGTGCGGTTCAAACCAAAACCAAAATGTGGAACAGTAACTATCATTACAACCTTCTTCAACAAGGTGCTGGAAGTTAACAAGACAGCGAAGAAAGCTACATGTCCCAAGAAAGCGAAGTCTCTAGCCAAGGTAGGGAGTCTTCTCAAGAAGAAACAGAGCACTTAGGGCCTTGGTTACGCATTTTTTATGAAGCCGAGAAACGCCACGAGACCCAGCTTAGCGCTTTGATCAATCAATACGAAGAGAACGGAGGTTCAAGAAACGTGGCTCGTATTAAATCCGAAAACGCTCTCCTTCCTGTTTACAGAAAAGAGTCGAGGAAAGTGCTCTTAGATATCTACAGTGGATGCGTGCAATGAAAAAAGATCCCACCTTCCAAAAATTGATGGAAACCCAAAAAGAGCTTAAAGATTTAGAAGGATTTGATTGGTTGGAATCGACAGAACGTGCTATCGATAAGCGAAAATTCTTACTATAACATAGCACGCGTGCTTGCTCTATATAAGTCCTATTGAGCCGCTATGAACAAAATCTTTACTCGCAGGCGTGGGTAAATAAAGATTTTGTTCATGATGACGTGTTCAGCTTTGTTTTTCTTCTCTTTTCCTAAGTACCCAAAAATCAACAGCAATGATAAAAAACTTCATAGACTTTTTTGAAATTTAGCTTCATTCTGGCCACTCAAACCAACAGCAAAAGCCGTGAAGATGTTTCGCAAATAATAGAGTCTGAATGATTCAGTAAAAAGTCTGCCTTAAAGACTGACATTCAAGTGGAAAAAGACCACAAATTGGTCTGTGTCGGAAAATATCCAATTTGCGTATAGTGTCCTCCGTTTTTAACGTTTGTTTTATACCCTAAAAACAAGTTAATTACAAAATAAGCTCAACAGCGAAAAATTATGCACTTTTGTTATCGCCGAACAATCCGACTGAAGCAGGAAAATTTCTTTTGCAATGACAAAACAAATTTCACAAGAAGACATAAATTTATTACTCACAAAAACAACTGCTGCCAGGTCAGCCATTGCTCGTAAATGAAGATAAGGTTAAAGTAGGATGACAGTCGTCTTCGGTAAAAAGCAAGTTTTCTAGATTTCGCCGAGCAAAACATAAACATCTTTTAAATTTAAGCAAATCCAAACCATACTCCACGACTTTTTACGAACATGTGAGTATTTGAACTTTAGGTGGACTTTAAGACTTTTTACCTTTTTGTTTCTTTTTAGTTTTCATTGATCGTTAACGAATAAATAAGCAAATTTTCTTCCTCAGTTTTACAGAAAGAATTTTCATTCAAACTAGACCATTGTGGCGAGTTTGTAATCAGCCAATAGTTAACAATTATTCTTTGAAATCAAGGTGAATAGTGGCTGAATATTTACCGAGCCGCGAAAGCGGCGAGGCAAATATTCCCAAAGTCACTAAATATATACTAAATTGTTTTAGTAAACATGTTGTGGTTCAATTTTATCTTTGGTTCAAATTTTCTTTTCTTTTGTTTTTAGGTATGGTAATGTATGATAATAACATGATAATGAGTTTGAAAGAAAAGAAAAGAAAATTTTAACCAATCATAACTGAAATTGAACCACAACATATACACACGAAGTGATCTCAATAAAATCAGAGTGGAAACCATAAAAAGTACGATTTGATGACAGATCAAATCACGCGAAAGTTGAAAAATAGTTCTTTGTAGAATTCTCAAAAACATGGCAATTCACAAGCTTAATCACTTTGCAAACAACAGGGTAATGGCTTTAATGGCACCGTTAAAAGTTTGAATTGTTTCCTTACCTGGGAAGAAAAGAAGAGCTTTTTTGTTTTCTGTTGACTCGCCAAGTTTATAGCCGAAAACTAAGGTTTGTTATGTCGTTCTTCGCATGAAGTGCTGACCAAAATGGCGGCGCGGTTCCTCGAAGTAACACCTCGTCTTCATGTAGCATTCTTTGTCCTATTTACTTGAAACGTAGAATTTCTGCAAACATTTACTTTCAAATTTCAGTTCATCATAAATAAGCTTCCATTTCTGGGCCAAATTTTTCTGTAAACAGAAGTTGTAAACAATCCATCAACCACAAAACTCAGTTACAGCAGGGGCTCCTGGTGACAGTAAATGGAAAACGCCGTTTTGAATCCTTCGAAGTCTTTTCTTGCCTAAAAAAGTCAAGTCACTCAAGAAGCTAGGGTGCAACTCTTGCGCTTCTTTCATGCTCTCCAAACTTTCTGCGTGCATCCATAACTTGATATACGCTCGCTAAGCATGAACAAATTCCTAATTCAATCGATTGGACGAAAAGCAGCCCATTCCACGAGATGAAGACTAAACCTACTATGAATCTTATGTATCTATTTTTTCCTGGACCTTTGTACTGTGCTTCAATAAAAACTGTAACTAACCAAACTTTAAGTGTGTTTAGAGATATGTTGCGTGACTAGCGACGCACGACACCCACGCTTGTGTCACGCATGTGTAAAAGAAAAAAAAGACATGGCTAAGGGCGCTTTCCAAAAATCAGAACTGGACGGCCGGACCATAGCCGGACAATGACAATGAAAAATGCTTTTTTGTTGAAACCTTCGTGCATGCTATTTAGGATTTGACTGATCTGGCCTGATAGTTTTGATTGAAAGTGAAATTCTCATTATGTCTGGAATGATCAGGCCGGTTAGTTGTGACAAATGGAAATCTCCTTAAGAATGGCCCGTTTGTCTCCTTTGTCCCGATAATCCTTGTTTTGCCCTTAGTGTTCTTCTGTAGAGCCAATTTGTATGTAAATGTGGGTTTGTTACCTCGCATAATTAATTGACTAACGGCGCGTGAAACGCTCAGAGACTTCAATAGTTGGTCGTTTCCTCGAGTTAGAACTGAGAAAACCACGGTCAGCGTAATGTGGCCCTTCTGTTCTTCTTTGCATGTTTGGCCTGGTTTTGGCCTTTCTGGCCTGTGTTAGGCCTTTCCGACCCTCTATATAATCTGACAGTTTGCGAAATAGATATCATTTGCGCTAAGTTTTCAAGGCGAGTCTGTCGCGACTGTCCGATTTCATCGTGTAGCACCAAGTACCTTGTCAGATTAGCTAACCATGTCGCAGATGTTCATCAGTCAAATAGCATACAGTGAAGACGGTGTTTACAAAAAGCGAAACTGCAACCCAAAGTGAAAGTCATCGTTTATGAAAGTAAAGCGGATAATTCAAGAAAGAATCATGGCACTACTACTTGCAATCTCGTACAGATCCAAGAAACCGTGTACGAGCTGTCAAAATCACGAAGAAATTAAGCATCTTAAAGCAAAAGTTAAAAGAACAACTACAAAGAACAAAACAAACCTCATGAAACAAAGGAGGTCTAAATGTTGGCTTAGAGGCTATAGGGACGGATTATTTACAGATAACACACGTAATGCACGTGAAAGCGAAACAGATGAGATACCAAATGCTTGGACAAAGAAAACGGTTTTAGTAATGGCTAATCAAGATTGAAATAAGTCCCTCTACCACTACTAGTGTATGTGTAGCCTGGTGTCTTGCATGTTGTACATGATTTTGTGTTTATGATTTTCTTTCTTTTTACAGGGATTTTGTCGAATCTTCCAAGGTAGAAAGGAAGAAAACTTAATTTTGCTTTTTCTTAACTTACACCTAATTGCAATAACGTTATCTTAGAAAAATGACAAAAGGAAAAAGCCAAATAGGAATTAAATAGGCTAATTAAGCCACATTCTCATGGATTCATTTGCAGTCGTTGCATTTCCCCGCTAGAATTTCCAGTTTTATTGTCTTTCAGCTATAAAACAATAGCAATTTCAAAAAGGCAAATACGACGTCCGTGTGCGGATGCTGGCAATGAATTCATTAGCCCAATTAATTCCTATTTGGCTTTTTCCTTTTTTTTCATTTTTCTATGACATCGCTTTTGCAATTGGGTGTATATAAGAGTTAACTAAAGTTGAAAAGGCCCATATCGTGTTTATTCTGTTTAAAGTGAAAAACCTTTGTAGACATTGAAAGTGCAATTTTTTCAGCCTTGTAACTTTCTGCAGGAGGTAAATTTCATTCAGTTTTAACTACTAAGGCTGGCGAGAGCAGCGTCCAACGATTTCATTTTTCATACAGGTGATTGTGGTACCATCGTTCTATTACAAATTATGAAGGGTTATAACAAGTAATAATTGCAGATTAGGGGAGTTGTTCGATGGGGAGGGGGTGGGTAGTGAGTGGTAGTAGTAATGGGGTGCAAAACCTGATGGGCTTGTAAGATTGGGAAATCAAAATCAAGCGCTTTTATCAATATGAATATCGACAGCTATCTTTATCAGTGTTATTAAGGTGGCTCGATACAGTTTTTCAGGGCCAATACCTCCTAAGTTTGAGCATAAACTACGTCGCCATAAACAAACATTTAGAAAAATTGCCACCGCAGTTGTATTAGATAAAGATGAAAAGCTGTTATGATCAGGTTGCAACGACATTGGAGTTGTCATAGCAACAGAATGACGCTATTACCTATTTTACTTGAAGCAGTTTATCTCGGCACTGGGAACTGTTCTTCCAAAATCGTTCTCGGGAGCTTTTTCCTCCAATAGCTGCCTCGATGTTCGTGACGTTTAAGCGAAATCTGTGAGAGCGTTATCGAGCTGTTTTGGGATAAAGTTTTTATGGTTAGAAACACGGCAAGAAATGGACAATCTTGATCTTTGGCCGTTATCTGTAGAAAACAAAGCGCTTTTGACATGCAATTTCACCTCTTCGTATTTTCAGTCTTTTTAAAAACGTGTGTGAAAGATCATGGAGATAGCTCCAGCCGATTGCTAGAAAGAAGGATTTGATTAGTATGCATGCAGGCGCTCTTGTTAGCGGTTTGTAAGATTATTGATATATTCTAAGGCGGTAAAATAAGGGCCTAGAATTCGTTAATTTTTTATCGGCAGTTTCATCATTACAAGTAAAAGCCTCTCATTATTCAAGGTATTGTCTCCAACTTTCAATTTCACGTGAACAGCAATAACTAACAATGCATTTGAAATGTGCAAAAATGCTAGCTATTGTTGTGCACGAAAATATGAAACTCGGAGACAATACTCTGAACAATGAGAGGCCCTCACTTCTAAACACAAAATTTCCGAAAAAATATTAACGAATTGTAGCCCTTATTTTACTGCCTTACAATATAACAATAATCTTAGAAGTCATATAAAAGGAAGGTTAATCTCAAGAATCTTAAATTTTTAAAAAAATGTATCAAGCAGTTTAAAAATTATTCCCTAATTTGTTAAAGTAGACCAAAAGGTTTACAAACCGCTAACAAGAGCGCGTGGATACACACTAATCAAATCCCTCTTTCTAGCAATCGGCTGGAGCTATCTCCATGATCTTTCACACACGTTTTTAAAAAGATTGAACCTACTCTGAGGTAAAACTGCATCCCAAAAGCGCTTCGTTTTCTACAGAAAAAAGCCAAACATCAAGATTGTCCACCTCGTCAGTTCTTTCAGTGACAAGATTGTCCACCTCGTCGAGGAAATAACTTTTGCGATTGACCAAGAAGTCTGTTTTTTCTTTTCAATCTGCAGTACATTTTGCAAATTTTAAAAATTCGAACTCATTATTCGTGCACTTATAAATTCCCAAAGGGTAGAACTTCTAAAAAATAAATCCACATGATAGGCGGAGTTGTTTGGCATCTGCCAAACCTGAAAGTTACGTTTTTACGTTCGGCCTTTTGTCTGGTTGATGCACGCTGCAATGTTTTCTGTCGGACCGGATACCTGCGGATGGCGGATCCTTTGGGAATTGAACGCATTAATGAAGGCTACTTTCTGTTTCATTTGTTTTTGTTTGTAATTTTTGTGCTAGCAAAATAGTTTCCAAAACATATCCTCAGTGAGTTTTTAGAACGTCTGTATCGAGCAACTTAAAACTCAGAATTCGGAATCGAAAATAATTCATATAATATTCAAATTATTGGGCCAGCTCCCGTCTATCTGCGAAGCAGCAACCAAACATACTTTTCTACACGGAAAGATGTTTAATTATTACAAATCAGAAAAAAAATGACTAAGCTGCTTCTCTGCTGAGGGTGCGGCACATTGCCTGACAATGAATTTCTGTAGAAAAACCCTCATAAAGCAAGACCGATTCGCACAAAACTGAGAGGAAAATTTGTAGCTTAGTTTTTGGTCTCAAAAACGGGCTTCTGCAGGTGTCTGCAGTTCACAATCACTCTCTGAACTGTCTGCTATGGCAGAGTCGACCAGAGTCAAGGCAGAGCGAAAGTTGATTTGTATTATGAGCCCTTTTGAAGATCAGGCTCCTTTGTGAGGAAACATGGCGATTTAGCGAAGGCGAGCGTGAAATAGGCGAAGCAAAGCACGCCGATGTTTTCGCGTAGTTCACCCTATTTTTTGGTTTAGTTTGTTTTCTCTAGTTTTCTTTTAATTTGAGGAAATTGAGTCGTTAGTTTGTTGTTGTTGTCCGAACAACGTTATACACGTGTTTTGTTAAGAAATGTTTTAGTGACACAATTTAATTTAGTTTTTTTGTTTGTTTTTGTTATTGTTCCCAATTTTTTCTATCCTCATTTTCCCATCTGCATCCGCCATCCGCAGGTATCCGGCCCTCGTTTTGCAGACACTTCCTTTGCTAGCCGATTTTAAATCCTTAGGCTAAACACTCAAAGGAGAAGTGCACCAAGTATGTGTGCATTTAGGAACGGAGCGTCCTTATTTCTGTGACTAATGAAAGGAATTACAGGGTACAAAACTGTGCCAACCTATGGCATCACGATCTGTATGTAAGTGAAGGGTCCAACCATGTGACAGCGACTTGAAAGAAATATTTCTTTCCTTAATTGTGTGTTTGTTTATTTATTAATTTTTTTTTTGCCATCCGCATTTCTCGTTTTTTTCCTCTTACATTTTTTTGTTATCCGCATTTTTTCCATCCGCATTTTTCTATCCGCATTTTCCCATCCGCATCCGCCATCCGCAGGTATCCGGTCCGCGTTTTACAGACACCCCCCCTCTCGTGTTTATATCAGCCTATGCAAACACGGAAAACGTTTTCTATTGCTTAATTGGTACCGAAGCAAACTGAGGGTATTGTGTGGAGCCAGATGACTTGTCAGTAGCTGTTTCGTTAGGAAACGATAGTGTATACACCAAAATTAGTACTACTCTGAACTTTTAGGGAAAATTTCAGATCAAAATGCATATCGATGATGATGCGTGATGTGAATTTCATACTATTGTTTACTTTCTTGCGGATTTTCGCTTGGATGAAAGGCCGAGAAGGCAAATGTCTGAGGACGTTCATAATTCTTATCGTGGTGGGTTGGGAGCAGCCTTGGCCCACCCTAATGGGGTAACCATCCGAACTGTGCATAAAGGACGTTCAGACGTATGAAAACACAGAGATAGACCAGGCTTAGCTTTTACGTCGAACGTAAAAATGTATGTAAGTGGTCTCTGGTTTATTACAAGTGGGAAAGTTGCTTTAAAGCTTAACTATTTTTTGACCCAATTTTTTTTAACCTTTTGTCGAGTCAATATTTTCTTTACTCTGGGCGGTAACGAGAGCGGTTAAAAGTGGAAAGTGGGATTTTCAAGATGGCAGAACCGGAAGAAACGCGATAGCAATTGGTAACCTCTATAACGGAAAAATGCCAGGAAAGGAGGAGGAATTGAAGGGTTTACACTATTCCTCCCGGTCCTACCTTGTCCGGGACCCGCCCTCGGTAAAAGTAAACAAATTCCTTCCAAAAGTTCTTTTTTAATTATTTGGTCGTCAGAAATGTTACATTTCCGGTTAAAGCGTTTTAATTTGAATAAGTGACTTACTTATGATGTCAATATAATAGAAAAATCATATTTTGGTGAACTCTAAAGCTCGTAGTCTTCCGTGGTCACTCGTGGCTAATAGTGGTCACTCATGGTCATTCGTGGTCACTCGTGTGCACTTTTGGACACAATCCAAAGAGACGAAATCAGATTTCAGAAAGTCAAGATTACGCAAGTTACATGGAGAAAATTTTAGGGACAGAAATGTGTATAAAGTTTGAGAGTGAGGACATTCGACTACTGGAGATATTGGAGCAAGAATGATTCGAAAGAGGAAGATCGAGGAAGAGCTGCGGTCGTTTCCGTTGAGTGTAAAAGAAGCGATTTGGAAAGCGATAGATTGCCAACAAGGGAAAACAAAACGCAGTTACCGTGGTTTCGTAACAGTTTTGATAGTCATCATTATCATTGTTCTTCTTTTAGTTTTGTTTGGAATAGTCGGTGTTTTTTATACTTGTTTTTGTATTGCGTATTATTGTTTTTTATGTAATAATTTATGTTGTGATGTTGTACATGAATTACCCTCGGTGTGGACATTGTGCATTTTCAGCAAGTTTTGTAAGGGAGTGTACTAATGTTAGTTAAGTTGCTGGAAAGTGTTGTTGTGGAGGACATAAAGGAAGTGGAAATTAGATCTCGTCGTGTGCAATTTATTTATGCCAGAAATTATAATCGAATTGGGTTACAGCCACGCGGTCATGCACCTAGCAGACCTCCAGTGAAGAAGTTAAGACGTCTGTTACTGAAAATGAGAAAAGTAAGGATATTTTTATGGAAGGGTATCCGAAAAATATAATTTCTTACTATTCCTCCTCATTCACACTTAATTCTAAGACCACAACGCCGAAGTGCATGCTCCCATAGCGTCTTGTTACTTTCGAATTAGGTGCAGATGGTGTACTTCCTTATATGGTCTATACAGGGATCTGCCATTGGACAGGGGATAGCCTGCGTACCAGGCGATGGTTTGTTTTTTTTAAGGCGAAGGAAGAAATCTTGAGGGCGCCTGCTATGCAAACTAGACAGGGAATGGTTTTTGACTGGTCTGTCGTACGCAGGGAATTTAGTTTCCTGCAATTATACCACAGGTTATTATAACAGGGTATTTACCTGCACGATTGATTTGATTTACAAGGTGAAATTTGTTTGTAAGCCAAGTATGCAAAAGCAATGACTATAACGTGAATTTGCTCTGTTGCAATTGCCGATAAATGGCTTTAAAACAAAGCGGCGTGCATTTTGTCCTATGTCTAAACACGGTAATAACATTGAGGGTGTTCTCCTAGACAGGGTATCAATTTTAAGATTATTTTGTCCTAAACAGGGTCAGGGTTTCAAACCCTCAGCGGCAACATAATACCCAAATATTGGTGGAGTACTTCCCTGGGAGTAGTAATAGGAGGATGCTTTGATTCTCACTCACCCCATACTTTTCTCCGTCATTTTTCCGATTATTCCGTCATTTTTACCCAAAAATAAATGACGTAAATTAATCAGAGAAATTTTTGTACTCTTTTTCATTTTTTCATTTTTTCAAAAAACCAATTATTTCCTGTTATTTTTCAATTAGCCTCGTCATCAATTTTTATTTTCCCCCTGTTTATTTTCTGTCATTAATTTTGTACTCCTTTCCAAATTTATTCGGCTTTAATGACGGGATTAATTGAATAAACTTAATATCACCCCAATTTCATTTACGTCTAAATTTCTAACTCACTCTTTTTATCTCGAAAAATGATATGGTTAGAGTTTATCCAGAAATCATACTATTATAACTACTATAAAATATCTCTGAGTCAGGAAAAAATAAAATTGATTTTTTTAAAAAAGGCTTAAAGATTTATAATATATTATCATAAACATGTCAAGCAACGTAAAGCAACCCAAAGCAATCCAAATCAAAAGATATATTATAAGTGATATGATTTTCCAAAGTAAAAAAACTTTTTATTTGATACATTGTATTGATAAAAATTTAGCTCCTTTGTATAAAATAAATCAAAAAAAAGATACACCAATAAAAGAAAAAAATATGAAATTTAGACAAAAAGAAAAAAACTATATAACAATATTAGGAAGATTAGATTATTTTTTTGATAAGCTTGAAGAACATAGTGCCGAACTTAATAATATAATTTGGGTACAATGTGGTAACGGTGTTTTTAGTAAATTTTTCCCTAATATAGCGAATTTATTTTATGAATGATTTCTTCTTAGAAAACTTATTCCTGGTATTGAAGAAGGTGAATTAGATGATGACGCGGATATAACAGATGAAGATTTTTATTTGTATGGTATAGCCCAAAAATTAAGTAATTTAGGTTTAAGAGTAGTTGATATTTCTAATAATATATATGAGGTATATGGTGATCATGATTCTGATGCTGATATTGTTTATTAAATTGATAATGGCTCATGGCAGTTTGTCATGGGCTTTTTTTTATGAAGAAATTTTTAACATTTCCATATAAAATTATATAGAAATGACACTTTAGCAGGGGGTGTGGGGGATGCAATCCCCCACTTTATATAACCAATATAATAAAATGGGATATACAATTTTTTTTTTGATTTTGTAAAATATAGTGAAATTGATCCTAATGAAGCTTTTAAACAAAATGTTGAAAATTTCTTATCTGATTTATCACTTGGTTTTATTTCAAGATATTGTGATGAACATCAAGAGATTAGAGATAAATATTTAACTGATTTATTTACAGAAATAAAGAGTTTAATAGATGAAAACAATACGACAGATGAACAAAATAAAGCAATACAGAATTTATTAGATGTAAAAGATGTAGAAAATTAAAAAAATTTAGAATATGATATTTTTATTAAAACAAATTTTGTGCTTAAGGATAAGCTAATGGATCTTTTTATAGAAAATATGAATAAAATGAAATGAAGGTATGATCGTCGCAGTGAAACGCAATTTAAGCAATTGCGTAAAGAAGCCTGAAAAAAAATTCAGGACTTCAACGGGGTTTGAACCCGTGACCTCGCGATACCGGTGTGATGCTCTACCAACTGAGCTATGAAGCCACTGACGTTGGGAGCAGGTCAATTGTGGGTTCATATGTTCCCGTGAAAGAAATGAGTGTTAATGATATATGAAATGAATCATATATGAACTGCGGAAATGAAATGAAATGAAGGTATGATCGTCGCAGTGAAACGCAATTTAAGCAATTGCGTAAAGAAGCCTGAAAAAAAAAAAAAAATTCAGGACTTCAACGGGGTTTGAACCCGTGACCTCGCGATACCGGTGCGATGCTCTACCAACTGAGCTATGAAGCCACTGACGTTGGGAGCAGGTCAATTGTGGGTTCATATGTTCCCGTGAAAGAAATGAGTGTTAATGATATATGAAATGAATCATATATGAACTGCGGAAATGAAATGAAATGAAGGTATGATCGTCGCAGTGAAACGCAATTTAAGCAATTGCGTAAAGAAGCCTGAAAAAAAAATTCAGGACTTCAACGGGGTTTGAACCCGTGACCTCGCGATACCGGTGCGATGCTCTACCAACTGAGCTATGAAGCCACTGACGTTGGGAGCAGGTCAATTGTGGGTTCATATGTTCCCGTGAAAGAAATGAGTGTTAATGATATATGAACCGGTATCGCGAGGTCACGGGTTCAAACCCCGTTGAAGTCCTGAATTTTTTTTTCAGGCTTCTTTACGCAATTGCTTAAATTGCGTTTCACTGCGACGATCATACCTTCATTTCATTTCATTTCCGCAGTTCATATATGATTCATTTCATATATCATTAACACTCATTTCTTTCACGGGAACATATGAACCCACAATTGACCTGCTCCCAACGTCAGTGGCTTCATAGCTCAGTTGGTAGAGCATCGCACCGGTATCGCGAGGTCACGGGTTCAAACCCCGTTGAAGTCCTGAATTTTTTTTTTTTCAGGCTTCTTTACGCAATTGCTTAAATTGCGTTTCACTGCGACGATCATACCTTCATTTCATTTCATTTCCGCAGTTCATATATGATTCATTTCATATATCATTAACACTCATTTCTTTCACGGGAACATATGAACCCACAATTGACCTGCTCCCAACGTCAGTGGCTTCATAGCTCAGTTGGTAGAGCATCGCACCGGTATCGCGAGGTCACGGGTTCAAACCCCGTTGAAGTCCTGAATTTTTTTCAGGCTTCTTTACGCAATTGCTTAAATTGCGTTTCACTGCGACGATCATACCTTCATTTCATTTCATTTCCGCAGTTCATATATGATTCATTTCATATATCATTAACACTCATTTCTTTCACGGGAACATATGAACCCACAATTGACCTGCTCCCAACGTCAGTGGCTTCATAGCTCAGTTGGTAGAGCA
Organism: Porites divaricata; assembly: GCA_038088405.1. NCBI lineage: Eukaryota > Metazoa > Cnidaria > Anthozoa > Scleractinia > Poritidae > Porites > Porites divaricata. Next base: position 605,293 of record JBBMOI010000018.1, read on the forward strand.
TCGCACCGGTATCGCGAGGTCACGGGTTCAAACCCCGTTGAAGTCCTGAATTTTTTTTTTTTTTCAGGCTTCTTTACGCAATTGCTTAAATTGCGTTTCACTGCGACGATCATACCTTCATTTCATTTCATTTCCGCAGTTCATATATGATTCATTTCATATATCATTAACAATATGAATAAAGTTAATATAGAAGTTATCTTAAGAGTATACTGTATACTAGTTAATAGTTTGAGTAAAACAACTAGTCCAAAATTTTTAATGGTTAAATTAAGGCTAAAAGAATGGATAAATCTATTAAAAGAAATATTTAGAAAATTTGATAAAAATGATATACATAAAAATTATACATTTATTTTTGCTCATAGATGTAAATTAGGATTTCATGATAGATATTATGAAATTAATGGAGAAGACTATTTAAGAAATTATGAGGATGAAGATAAAAGAAAATATAAAATAAAAACTATGTTTTTGTCTTGGGCAGAATTTGATAAAAAATTTAAGTATCCCAAAAGTCTTTTTATTCGTCTTCATCCTGATACAAATGAGTATGATACATGTTATGAAAGCGAATTTGAAAGAGAAGTTAATGTAGCTTACTATAAATTACATAGAAAAAATATTTACTTGAAAAGGTTGATAAAAAAGATCCAAGATATAAATCAAAGTATTTTTATGTTTTAAAAATGTATTATATGAAGAAGATTTAAGAAATGAATTGTAAATTAAATTTTATAATATTTGTTATTATAAAATTTATATAATCTTATAATAAAAAATGAAAATTTTATTTGATTTTATTAAAGATGGAAAAATTGATCCAAATCAAGCTTTTGAAAAGAATGTTGACAATTTTTTGTTTAATTTGTATTATGGTAATATGGAAAAATATTATGAAATAGAAAATCTAAATCAAATAGAAAGTATTTTGATAAATTTATTTAAAGATGTAAAACGTTCAATAATGACTTTAAATTGGGAAATTTGTTATAGTGAAGTAGTTCTTTTTGATGGTAATAATAATTTACTTGAAAGTTTATTAACTTTTTACAAAAAAAATTATAATTTAGTTAATTTTAAAATTTATTAATGCTACATGGAATATTTGTAAATAGTTTAAGTAAAACAACAAATGAAAGATTTAAAGAAATTAAAACTAAATTGACTCCATTGATAAAAAAATTAAAAGATTTATTTCATAATTTTGATAAAAATGATGTTCATAACGATTACACTTATATTTTACCATTAAATTGTCATTATTGTTATTATGGTACATTTTATGATAGATTGTATTTTATAAATGATAAAGATTATTTAAATGATGTTGATAATGAAAGAGAAGGTAGTAAAGACGTAAAAAATTTGATATTAGATGCTTTTTTATATGAAGAAAATTCAGATTTTAAATACAAGTTATAACTAATAAACTCTTCAGGATATTTACATTTTTAAAAAAAAGTGATTTGAAGATTTTTTTTCTTTTATAATAAAATGCAGTTGTCAGTTTACGAAAACGTTACTTCAGAAAATGTTAAATTCACTGATGCTAAAGAATTCAAAGTGAAAGGCAGCAATATCAAATATAAGAGAATACCAATTGAGATAAGTTATGGTTATAACAAAAAAGGACCACTTGTAATTGAAACACCAACATTATTCTCTTTTGGAGTAAATGAGAAAAATAATCAAGAAACAAAAAAGCTTGTTGGTTATTCTGTTCCAGTATGTCTCTGGGGGAAAGATAGCCAACCAAATGAAAAAGAGCAAGCATTTTTTGATGTAATAAATAATATTACTTCGATTACAACAAGTTTTCTTGAAAATGAATATGGAGCTGATGTTGCTTTATCATTGACCTCACCATTATATTACAAACAGGTTGAGGTCTATGCAAAAGTTAAGATGTTATTGGTCGTCTGTCAGTTAAGCTGCGGCTTAACTGACAGACGACCAATAACATCTTGACTTTATTGACCAATCAGATCAATAACCAGAGTATATAATACCATCTACTGACGTGATACAACTCACTTTGACTCCGAAGATGACTACCGCACAGGTTGTCGAAACGTCAGTCACTGTCAACAACAACAGTCCTATTCAGGACTACGTTCACCCGGACGATCAAACTCAACCTACTTTTGAAATGACTCCTGGGTTCAAACCTTTCACATTAGGATTTATATTAAAAATCAACCAAATCCTTGAAACTTTCTATTATGATTTTGATACAAAGTTATTATAATTCAATAGATTTCTATATAGTAATTATATAGAAATTTCGTAGAAATTTTATTAAATTTTAAATAAATACTTCTCTTCTTAAATAATTTATATATTTTTCTTTGTCTTCTTCGCCTTCGTCTTCATATTCTCCTTCTTTTCTTTCTCTAATTCTTTTAATTTTTTCATCTTGATCTTTTTTTACATTTATATAATAGTAATCATCTTCTTTTCTTAATTCATTATAATTATTTTTAAGTTTTTTTTCTAACAGATCTTCAATACCATCATATGATAGATAATAATCAATCAAATAATGATCTATTCTTTTTGAATCAATTATTTTTTTAAACAAAAAGAATTTATAAACACCGGGATATATTAGTGACAATCTGTTTTTTAAACTTTGTTTTCTCATAATTACTTTTCTTTTCCATTTTTCTATTTCTGATAATTCTTTTTTTCCATTATCAATATCAGAAAGATTAATAACTTTTAAACCTTTTAATTTGTAATCTGGTATACAAAAATTTTTACCATATATAAAATATTTATCTTCATTTCCATCTTTATCGTAATAAGTTACTATAAATAATTTATTTCCAGTTTGTAAAGCATGACGAGTATCAAAACCAATTCCATATCTGTAAAAATTATCAAGCATTTCAAAATATTTGAAACCCCATATTAAATCTTTACCATATTCTTCTTTTTGATCTATCAAATGACCATCTTCCATATAAGGTGAATATTTATAAATTTCAAACATTAATTGATGAAAAGGATGAACTCTTTCTATTTTATCAAGTTTTGTTAAATCAAAAGGTTCAAGTTCCAAGTTTGTAGTTTTGAAATTTTTTCTTTCTTCATTTGTTAGCAAACTCATTTTATTATATAATTATATAATTTTTTTTAATTTTTAACAGCGACAGCTGAATTTCTAGCTCCAACTTTTCTTTTAGTATTAATAAAAAAAATGCTGTTTGACCCCATTTTGGTATTTCACCGTAGGGTATCTCATCTAATGATTTTACCATTTCTTCATCACATTTATGTTTATTGAAACCGCGATCATAACATACATCATGATATTGAAGATTTAGTTATTTCTGTTAAAGAGGAGGAAGTAACTGAGTAATATTAGGATTTATATTAAAAATCAACCAAATCCTTGAAACTCAACCATGAGTTAAACTTATCAGGATACCCGCTCCATTTCACTAATGCCATTTTTTTCTTGTTATCTCGTCTGATAACTTTTTCTATTCTAAATGTCTGCTGTTTAGCTTTCTGTAATTCTTTTTCGTAGAAAGAACCTGTAATTGGTTCTCCCATCAGATCAACAATGTTATATGTAACAGGTTTTGTTGGAATAATTTTATCAATCACAAATATCTCCTCTGTCCAGTTTGGTGTATAACCTTTATCAAATACCTTTCTCTTATACTTAGAAATTCTAACTTTATCTCCAATCTGAAACTTTGGTTTACCAGGTTTCAAGTAAATCGAATCACCATATAAATTAGACCAAACTTTTTTCTCATTTTTCTTTTACTCGCTTCAACAGGAGTCATTTTTACACTAGAATGTCTCGTATTATTGTAATTATCAACTAGTTTATTTATCTTATCAAAGTAAACAGTGTTGTTATTCACAGTAAACATCTTCCACATTCTGTTTTTCATTGTTTTATTCCATCTCTCAACAACACGAGATTTTTCTTCATTTTCAGTGTGATACGGTGTAATTCCTTCCTTTTTCAGAAAATCTTTGAAATGTTTGCTGATAAATTCAGAACCTTTATCTGTCCATAGCATCCTTGGTTTACGTTTACTCTTGAAAATTTCAGCAAATGCTTTACTAACAGTTGCAGCCTTTTTATTCTTGAGAGGTTTAATCCATCCATACTTGCTAAATACGTCTATAACCATCAGCAGATATTTAATCCCTTTGTTCCACTTACTAAACTTTTGCATTTCAACCAAATCAGCAGCCCAGATTTCATCAATCCCGTTTGAGATTACTGATCTCTTTTGAAAGTTTCTTGTGATTGGTTTGTGAAGTTCGTCGGCTAATTGTTGAGACCAATCACTACTCAACGCCGACTCACGTTTTTTTGAAGACCAAGTCCAAGTTTTTTCTTTGTATTAATCAAGAATCGTGTTGTTGAGCCCCACTTTGGCATTTCACCATAGGGAATCTGATCCAATGATTGTACCATTTCTCTGTCGCAATCACCTTTGTTTTTTTCCCATGTCATAAGAGATATCATGATAAGCAGCTATCTCATCAACGCGGTTATATGGTTTATCTTTCCACTCTGTTACTTCTCCTGTTTCAGGATTATAACTTAATTGTTTTTCGAGAGGATTATAGGGTCCCATATATTTGTACTTAGCTGGAGTCCATCCTGCTTTTGGTTTAGGGAGTTTTCCAATCCATTTGTGATTATCAATGCTACTACCAAAGCTTAATAACG